>BQNB010004629.1:95877-106636 GCA_026074375.1 Tanacetum coccineum | reverse complement strand
AGTTTGAAGAAAGAGACCTCAACATTGGGGGAGATTGTTAGCCTTAATTATATTAAGTCAAACAAGAATGTTATCGGTCTTAGAAAGTCAAACTAGGTCTTGTATTGTAATAGGCTAGTCGGGTTCAACGGGCTTGGATTGTAATCTAATATTGTCCGTGTTTCGGGCTCAAAGCCCAAGTTAAACCAAGCCCAGCCCGTTAGAAAGCCCAAGTGCCAAGCTTACAAAGCATGGGTATAAATATCCCTTCACCACACTTGGTGAAGGGTGTTAGTTATTTTTCCATCACTTGTAACTTTCCAACTCTCTCTAATCTAATCTTCTTTTCTTGTTTCTCTCTCTACTTTCTCTCTCTAAGATTTCTTCTTATTTTCTAGCATCTTGGTATAGATTATAGTTGTGTAATGGATTAAACTAGTGGGATAACAATACCTTAAAGAATTTTTGCTCTGGAGAGACGAAGCTTGTCAAGACTAGTTGTCTTTCCAGATAAACTTATGTTATTGAGAGCAGCAAAAGTTCTCCAAGGTTGATGCATTTGATCAACAACAACATCATAGAGTAAATTGATTTCCCCAGTGTGACCAAGATCTCTTAAGAAAGACACAATTTCTTCATCAGTATGAAGTGCATCAAAGTCTTGTCCTTGTACTCTAGGGCAGTTCTTAAAGATATCTCTGAAGATTTCCATATTAAGTTTGAATCTCTTCCTTTTATCCATTTTGAACCTGTAGAAAGTGTCATGCTTGTAAACTGAATCCCAGAATTAAAGCATGTAGACTTCTAGAACATCTGCAGTGATGAGAAATGCAGAGTAGCATGGAGTGAGAGCAAGAGCATCCAGAACGACTTAAAATGTGGGTTCTCTCTGTATCTTTCCAGGATTGAGTCTTCTGTTGCATTTTCCAATCTTAAGTCTTTTCTCCTTAGGAACAAGTTCAAGATCAAGTTTGGCTTGTTGAGCAGTGATGGAAGACATGATTCTGCTAAGATTTGTCACATATAATTCATATACAAGCAAATATATATATCACTGAAAGACAATCTAGATCATGATGAATGATTATAGATGCACGACTGATTTACACTAGGAATTATGCATACAGATACTAGGCAAAATATTAACACGCATGAGACCAAGAGAAACACATAATCATACAACACATTAACTATAGGCAATTTATAAAAACCAAGGCAATCACTAAAGATTTCCAAGGAAAAACTAGACCTAAATTAATCACTAAGTGATAAGTTAAGGTTTAATTAAACTTAGATTAGATTACAAGATTTGATTGCCAAGATTTCGAGATTAATTCTTCTAGAACAAATCATGTATAATTCACCCTATATAAGTGAATAGTTCGCCCGAGTTAAACACATGTGTATAGTTCGCCTATACAACCATGTATAATTCGTCAGTTGTTAAGCCAAGTGTATAGTTCGCCTATGTATATGTGTATAATTCGCCTGTTTAAATCTAAGTATATAATTCGCCTATGTAAAGATGTATAGTTCGCCTGTGTTACCAATATTGTATAGTTCGCCTATTGTAAAGATGTATAGTTCGCATGTGTTACCAAAAGTGTATAGTTCGCCTATTGTAAAAGCGTATAGTTCGCCTATGTAACACTTGCATCAATAATTTACACTGTTTCAAGCATCACTATCCATCTTAACATGAACACATAGCATCTAGGAAACATTTTAACACATTTAACTCATGAATTAACAACTAAAATCTTGACTTGTGTCTTGTTCAACCCATAAGAACACGAAAAACCTAAATAATCAAACTTTTTGAAGTTAAACATGTTTAACATCAAGAAAACACTCACACGCACTTAGTTTATCATTCTTGAACACAAACCCATGAACTTTTACACGTTTTTGACCCATTCCTAAATTTTCAAAGCCAAGAATTGTTCATTACAGAAGCATATGTTAACCCCATTAAAACCTGTTATAGGTACATGTTCTAGACCTATTTAGAACCAAAACCTCTCAATCAATTTAATGTTTCAAGCACTTTTCAAGGTGATAAAAGTTAGGTCAATTTTTAGGGTTTTTCGAGCAAATTCCCACGTTTAGGTTAGATATATAGGTGTTTAAGCATTATAACATGAATACCTCAGTTGTATGAGTTCTTGAAAGTCTTGAAAAATCAACAAAGGAGGAAAAAGGTTGAGTGTGTTCATGTGTGTATAAGAAAAACGGGGAAGGGGGTGTTTTTGTTTTAAAACTTTTGGGTTTTGGCAAAAATGCCCCCTAAGGTTTACTAGAGCTTTCACTTTCCTAATAAACTTTACCTAACGCATAAAATAGTTTCTCAAATGGAAAAAATAATCCCTAAGGTTTATTTATCAAGCATGAGTCTCACATTTTGCAATAATACCCTTAAAGAATTAAACACATAACAAATAAAGCCCGATTGAGTTAAAATTAATTAACTCCCCTTTAATTATTTATCCGATATGTTTAAAATCTTTTCCGATTATCACATGATTAATTATGAAGAAGATATTTGACATTTTATCCCCCTCAAACAATGACTCATTTTTTATTTAAAGAGCTGTAGTCGTTGTTTGAGTGGTCAAATGTCTTTGAAAATGATTTTTTCTGATGAATTTCTGAAGATGATTATATTATTTTTGAAAATCAACACCTAAGAATAAGATTTCTCTTATTTTGACACATAAGCGCATTGACATGTACACTTATAGAATATAGGAAGCACGAGTTGTGATGCATAGTAATCACAAGCCTTTGCAAGGTCATAAAGTAGACCATGCCCGAGAATAAATTCTCGTTGAGAGGTTAAGTTTTCTTTTAAAAATACTTGCCTTTAAGATGATGACCGGGTTGCTATCTGAAATAATAGCAAGCCATTTTTGGCATGTTTTAAAAGCTTTTGAACTTCTGCTCGAACTTCATTTACAGCCTCGTATCATTATTAATTTTTAAGGCCGTAAATGCTATCTATTTTCAGAAGACATGCCAGAGATACATATTTTTCTGATTTTATAATTTTATAATTTTTTTTGAAAAATTTATATTAAAAGAAAAATATTTTTGTGATTTTATGTTTTCTTATATACATATGATACAGGATATACCGCGAGTAACCACCTTTACTCGTCCTCTTCCTCTGTCAGACGTTTTAGCGTTTCCAGAGACATGCATCTCATACCTAGCTTCTCGATCAAGAAATCGAATTTTCTCTTGGCAAGGGTTTTGTAAAGATGTCAGCCAGTTGATATTCTGTCCGAACAAAGTAGAATTCCACTATTCCATTCTCTACCTGCTCCTTTATAAAATGGTAGCGAACATCGATGTGCTTGGCTCGTGAGTGTTGAACATTGTTGCAGCATAAAGCAATCGCACTCTTATTGTCGCAGTACAGAGGAATCTTATTGAATAAAAGCCATAATATGTTAGCTGTAAACGCATCCACATGATTTGAGCACAACACCCAGATAAGGCAATATATTCAGCCTCTATACTCGAGATAGCAGTGCTCTTTTGCTTCTTGGACGACCAGCTAACAAGTTTGTCACCTAAGAACTGAGCACTTCTTGATGTAATGCGTCTAGTGTCGTGACACCCCGCGTGATCTGCATCTGCATATGCTGTCAGAGACATACCGGTATCCTTCGAGTACCAGAGACCCATGTTAATGGTTCCCTTTATTTATTGAAAGATCTGTTTAACCACATTTAAGTGCTTTTCGGTAGGCTTTGCCTGATACCGGGCACATAAGCAGACTGCATAAATAAGGTCTGGTCTACTGGATGTCAAATACATGAGGGATCTAATCATGTCACGGTAAAGTGTAGCATCAACAGGTTTCCCCTATAGATATTCATCCAGTTTACTCTTTTCTACCATAGGTGTGTCTACAGAATTACTAGATAGCATATCATATTTTTTAACAATTTCATAAACATATTTAGATTGGTTTATAAAGATGCCTTTAGGACTTTGAGAAATTTGTAATCTTAAAAAGAATGACATCTGCCCCATCATTGACATCTTGAACTTAATGGTCATCTGATTAGCAAACTCATTACACATGGCAGTATTAGTGGATGCAAATATTATATCATCAACATAAATTTGTACCAGTAATAAGTCGTTCCCAGCTTGCTATGTAAAAGGTGTTGGATCAACTGCACCTTTGGAGAAATGTTGTGAGATTAGGAAGCTTGACAGCATATCGTACCATGCACGTGGTGCTTGTTTGAGACCGTAGAGGGCCTTTTTCAGCTTGTACACATGCGATTGTTTGTCATGATCAATAAATCCTTCTGGTTGAGAAACGTAGACCTCTTCTTTGAGCTCGCCATTTTAGAAATCCGTTTTGACGTCTATTTGGTAGATCGTCATATTCTTATGAGCGGCATTTGCTACGAAAATACAGATGGCCTCTATTCTAGCAACCGGTGCAAATGATTCCTCAAAATCGATTCCCTCTTCTTACCTGAATCCTTGAGCAACTATTCTAGCCTTATTCTTTAGTACCCCGCCAAATTCATCCGTCTTGACCTTATAAATCCATTTTAGTTTGATCAAAAACACTTTATCTAGACACGGCACCAATTCCCAAACTTCAAGTCTTTCAAATTCATGAATTTCTTCTTGCATTGTGTAGAATAATCTTAACACAAGTATGGAATGATTCACTTAGAGTTTTAGAGAGAGAGATGGTTGGATGAACACTTAGAGAGAGAAAGAAAAATGATAATATTAGCTTAAGTGAAAATGTGACAAATGAACAACCAACACCCTCTCCAAGTAATGGTGAGGGTTTGTATATGCCTAGCTAACCGGCCATAGGCTTGTGATATAGGCTTACAATGTAACTTTGGCCCGGTTAGCTTTCTAACATAACATTACTAGTTACTACGAGCTCTGACTACATATATTGGAAGTGACCGATACTTTTCTGTATTTCTAACAATCTCCCCCTAAGGGAGGTCACTCCAATTTACAAAAATTTAAACTTAGCATACTATGCTTTCACTTCGGTCTTGAGCTCGTAGTCTTTAATCTTCAATCATTTACTTGTGATTTGAAGTAGTGATCATTGACTTTTGATGTGAGCTTGTTCCTTTGTCTTGACATGAATGTGATCTTTGAGCTTCTTGAAATCATCAACCAAGTATAATCTCATTTCGCCATCTTGTAAACTTTTCCATCTCGTAAACTTGTGACTTTTAGACCAACATGCTCATACCTTTCTTGATTTGATAATCTTGAAAAGCTTTAATAATGCATCTTTCTTGAATTTCTTTAACTTTAACACTTTGTCGCTTCAATAAGGATGTATGGTATCAGAGTAACGAAAGTCTTGAAACATGTACTTGAGCTTTCATGATGTCTTTATATTTTTTGATTGGGTATGAGCATGTGGCTATGAATCTTGTGAGTCAGCTAAAATCAGGTACCTCCATCGCCATCTGTAAATATTCCTGAAATAAAACAGTTAGCAATAAAGCAGGGGGACGAATATGGCTTTGTCATTCACCCGTGTTTGGTTGGAGTAACCTTCGAATCTGTAAGGATCGACCTGTGATCAGATAGATTCAATTTAAGAAGAATATTTTTGACAGGATTTCTAGCTGGAGTATCGAATCTTTCCAACACATATGTATCAGATTCATCAAACTCAGCATGTTCTCATTATCGTAACGTCTCAAAGCAGACAGCACGATAAGAGTGAACCATCGAGTTACTATCTCACCGATTGAAAATAAAAAATGGATTTGAAAATAAATCGACGTGTCACTCGCTAAAGTGTTTTTGTGACACATCGAGAGTGTTAATCATTTCAAAAATTTATCAGCAATCGTCAATTCATAACCCGGAACAAGTTTGATTCTTATAGAATCGCACCATCGTTTCTTTCCAATTGTCACAAGTTTGATTCATATAGAATCACACAAGTCACCTAAGCAGGATTTCCATCTTCATAGTGATTGAAATCACTCAGATGTTCTGGCAAAATCACAAGGATAATGCGTAGGACTCTTAATATGTTAACTTGTTATTCACATTATGTGACATAGCAAGCATAATTTGACAAGTGCCCTAATGAGATTTATGGTCGATCTCTTTTGGCTCTAGACTTAATAGTGCACTTTGTTTTTAGTGATCGGAGGCTGGAGCAGACTGCCACCTTTTTAATATCAACCAACTCGGAGTGAGAAGGTCGACATAAATGCGTGTAATCTCCGTAAGAAATGAAACAAGAGTCTGTTGAGAGACCTTGAGTGGCTAGGGAGGGTTGTGCAAAGCTTCACTAGGTCCATGACTGTCTTCAATGTCAGACAACACCTTAGTGTTTCTAACATATTATGTATTGACCCGGTTTCTGTCTAAGTGTATGGAGGGCTTCTTTCTTTTCACCCTTTATCCTTACATTTCTTTTTCATTCTTCAACCCCTTCAATGCTTACCGAGACTTCATAACTAACACCTTGTTGGGTTTGTTCCAGTGTTAGCTCCATCTCAGTCCGCATTATTCCCGATTCTTACTTTTTCTCCTTTTGTATCATACCTAAGGACTTCTACACTAACTAGTGGATATCCCTGGGTAGATCCCTCTGGTTCTGGTTGGATCATGGGATTTGAATACCTATGCCTAACCACCTTATAACTCCATAAATTTAAGTACATGGTCGGTCTTTAGGGTATTCCATCACAATCGTAACCAAAATCCTTGAAAATTCAATCAAAGTGTTTGATATAAATATCAAAAGATTTACACTTTGAGAGTTTTTCATCATCACTAAAAGCTCCCCCTTAACATGTGCACCGTAATCGTAGAACATGTTAAGTGTGGAGTGCATTGAGTCTATTTTACTATGATCACATGTCAATATAATATAGATTCATTTTAATCACATTTTCTCCCCTTATCTAAAATGTTAATCCATTTATATTTTGGATATCAATTGATTAAACATTCGGGGACAAAATATTATATAATCACTATTAGGAACATTTTAATGCTCCCCCTCAAGTTTTGAGGGTATATAAGACTATGTTAAGTATAATAATTTGAAATTTTTTGAATTTACTAAGAAATTCTTGAAAATTTTATACTCGTGCACACCTTAGTTTCATCATAAGTCTACACTACATATATACAAATTCACAAGTTTATAATATACGAAATGACCTTTGAGATAAGAGCACAATATGACAAAGTCATATTGTTCTTTGCAGCAGTTTGAGGTCAGCTCCGTAGAGTCTACCACCAACAAATTTCTCCAAACTCCTCATCATGCTCCTTTCCTTTAGTAGCTTGTTGATGTCCTTACTCATGAAATGAGCTATTTTCTTTTCCAAATTGCTCCATCTTCTCTTTGGCAAGTACTCCATGTCGATATTCTTGGTTATGTCTTCGAGTGAAGAAAGAAGTCTTGTTAATGTGCCATCACTGAACTTGTACAGTTCGTCAGAGCGCATCAACCTGTTCCTCTTGAATTCGTCGACATAAATGAATCCTTGAGGGTCTTTGTATGGAGTGTACGGGTGCCTTTTTCTGAGATCAAGTCTTGTAGTATCAGGCTTGGTGACGTTGATCTTCTTTTGGTAACTTTCAACTCTAAGTTGAAGGTCCTCGACTCGCTTCTGAATAACCAGACTTCTGGTGAACATCCTTAGGGCTATTACGAAGTCAGCAACATCACCCCCTTATAGATTTGTGAGCCGATTATGAACCACAAGAATTAACATATCGTCGATATCATTGATCCGAAGTCGTAGAAAGTCACCTTCCTTGAATCTGTATAATGCGTTATCAGCTCTTCTCACTACAATCTCTTCCAAGTACCCGTATCCATGTTTCCTCATAACTGAGACATGAGTGACTGCCAGAATACGCTTTGTCGAATACACATCTCCTCTTGATTGCATGCCTCGTGCAAAAGCATAGAAGGACTTACATTGTTCTTTCCAATGTGAAATACCTCATAACGCATACCTATCATAAGCAACCTTAATAGGACTCCATATATTTGGAACCATGTCTTCAATGCCTGGTAGATCATATTTCGCGGCCTTTATCTTTGTTGTAGACGTCGTGTATGTCATAGTCGAGGTTCCTCCTTGAAGATACTTGAGATCATTGTTGATGAAGAATTCGAATGGTACTCTTTGACGTTTTCCATGCGTGATCAAAGGAAGGGGTTTGGAAAGATCAAATGGATAGTCACCGCCTTCAGGATTTTCCCAATCAAGCTTTTCTGAGAGAGCCTTGTAACATTCTTCAAAATCATATTCTAATTCAGCATAATTGGATCGTGTGCCTTTGAGTAGTCTGAATGCTGGTCCTAGCAGGATTTCTTGAGTTAAATTCTCAATTTTCAGGCCATTCAAGACAAACAAAGAGAAGTCTATTGGAGTGCTCATCAATTCATCAAAGTCCTTCAACGATTTATCAGTAGGATTGGAAGCTGCTAGATTCATCAACCACGTTTGAGTTGGACCTTCCTTAGTCGTCTTGCCAACATTCCAGTCTGGGTCAGTGGGTTCTTGAGGTGGTGTAGGTTTCTTGAACCAGTCTAGTCTAGACGCAGTCTCATCCCTTAGTTCATCTTAATTATCACCCAGATTCCCTCTCTGATCTTATGGCATGTCTGAATCCTCAACCTCGAACACTGGTTCCTCTGATTGAACAGACTTTCCAGTAGATTTTGGTTGAGACTTGGTTCCTTTGGAGGAGCCGGACGTAGAATCTTTCTTTTTCAGACCAGTGGTTGGTTCAGCATCTTTGCTTGTCTTTTTCTTCTTTAACCCTCGGTCTGATCCAGCGGAAGGGTCTTTATCTTTATCCTTGTCTTTTCGGCCACGCTTCAATAAATATACATCATAATAATAGAAGAAATCTTTGTCGAGAGCGTAAGATTTTTTCAAACCATCATAGCAATCTCAGTGTTCCATAGGCGTCAGATATGATTCACTTTTCTCCATTTTGTTGAGAAGAATCTTCTTTAACTCAAATTCAGTAAGTGTAAAAGCAGTCTCATAAGTAGATTGTGGTTGAGAAGACACCATCGCTAGAGTAACTTCATCACGTGATTCTTTAATCAACTTTTGAATCACAGGTGGAGCAAAGTTAGACACTTCCTGGGGCAGAATCTGAGGCCGCTGATCTTTTACTTATTCTTTGATTCTTGTCGTGAGAGACTCTGAAAGGAAGTTCATGAATTCTTGTATGGTTTCTCCCAACCTTGTGTCTAGATGACTGTCAACTAAAGATGTCACTTGAGTGTGTAGAGGGTCTTTCTTAAGATTAGCAACATCTTTTTCCAATGCTGTGATTCTATCATTGAATCAAAAGACTGATGAGAAATCAGGAAGATTAGATAGAGGATTTGTAGTTTCAATTGTCGGCGGTGGAGTGGGTGTTGCTTGAATTGGTGTAGGAGTGAAGGTGTGTGATGATTTAGGAATGTTTGTGAATACCGGTGATGATTCATGGATAACTGAAACTGGTATTGTAAGGAGAGTGGGTGCTTGAGTTCTAGGGACTTCATGGTGGACATGAACATCTAGTGGACACACTATTTTTGCATCAGTTTAAGGAATATCTAAAAAATTTAGGAATTTAGATGCCAAGTCGGATGGGCGAGAAGAACTAGTAACAGGGACTTATGTCTTCTTCGAAACAGTAGCAATTGTCACATGGCCATCTTTAACAACTTGTTCTTGAGTAGTCTCTATTTTTTCATTCCTTTGTTGAGCTTCAGTCATTTCAGTATCATTACCCTCACCTTGAACAATTCCTGTAGCAGTCTCAGGTGGGTTCTTCTAATCTTGCATCTGCATCATCATCAAATTGGTCGGTAGTATCATACATTCCTTGTTCTTCATTACTTTTCATCTCATCATCTTCACATTCATTTTCTTGATCAAACTCCTCTTCTTTTTGATAATAATCGTCAGATTCTTCATCTTCCTTCGAAACTGATTCTTGCTCTTCACTTTCATTCTCTTGCTTACTGCTTTCATCACTTGATTCTTGTTTGTTGTTGTTATTGTCTTCATCATTACCCCAAGACTCAGATTTACTCTCAGAAGAGTCATCATTGGTCACATCGAGAACCCCTGGTTTATCACCAGTTCTTTCACTTGTGACAGTAGGTGTGATCTTTTCAACACTTGGTGGTTTCTCGGCAACTGTACCAGAACCACTAGGACGAGTCTTGTGAAAGTCCCTTAAGCTTTTCATTCTTGCTTCCTTCATTTGAGCTTTTTCAGACAGAGCTACTTCAGACAACAGCTCTATTCCTTTTCCATGAGCTACATCCACCTTTTCTTTTTCCTTTCTTTTTGACTTTGTTTCCACAGGAGGCTCTCTGATGACGATACCTGTTGCTGGCTTAGAAGCAGACTTTTTGGCAGGTGTCTTCAATCTTTTGCCCTTTTTGACAGGTTCTTCATCTCCAGGGACTAGCTCACTTTCCTTCTTGGATAGAGAGGCTTTCTTGAATTTTCTAGCTACCATGGGAAGCACCTCACCTGTAGCATAGCCAAGATAAGTCTTGTATGCTTTACTTTCCTTCATCTCTGGATTTGTCAAACATTCAGGTAGAACTGCTCCATATTTCTGAGATGCTTCTCTTCTTGAAACAAATCTTAAAGTGTTAATTAAGTAGTCATATTTGGAGGTGTGCATCCCAATTTTGTTTCTCCAAGAAAGTGACTTTTCTTGAATGAGGAAGTGGTGAATGACGACTTTGGTGAAATGAGGG
>BQNB010004629.1:75878-95787 GCA_026074375.1 Tanacetum coccineum | reverse complement strand
TTGTTTAACTGAAAAACATTACTCGTCGGAAAATTTAATTACATATTTTGTGTCGCTAACACGCGGGTATCGCACTATTACAGTATTTAACTCTATTATGTGAAAGTCAAAAATTAAGTAGGAAATCTACTAACATATCCCTAATAGTCATAAATAGTAGAATGTTACTAAAATTGGAAATAACGAGTTAGGTTCACCCGCGCCCCGCTGCGGGATGTTTGGCGGCCGGTGTTTTTGGTTGGACGTGTTAGAAGGTATATTTTTTTTAAAAAAAAAATTAACGGTCGTTAAGTAACGACCGATTTGAAGCACTGTTTTGGTGCATTCTAAAAAAAAACCTAACGGTCGACCGCTAGTGGGGAAAGGGGTATTTTATAAAAAAAATTAAAATGAGGGCAGTTTTCGTAATTTAACACATAGTGCGAGGGGGTATTTCGTAAATATTTGAGGGGCTATTTCGTAAATAAAAAAAGGAACGGGTCGGGGCGGACTGGGTCAGGTCGACCCGACAATACCGATAACTCAGAAAGTGTGAGTGAATATTTTGAAAAAAAAAGCAAAAAAAAAACAATTTAAAAAAAAAATGTTAAAATGTTCGGACATTCATAAAAAAAACAGACCGATGACAAAAAAAGTGCGAGAGAGTATTTAAAAAAAGAAAACAAAATTTTTTTTTCTAAAAAAAAAAAACCGATCGGACCGGGTAGGGTTGAGCCGGCATATTAAATGCACCCCGGTCAACAAATGCAAAAGGCCATTTAATTGCATGCAAGAGGTATTCCGAGTGGTAAAAAAAGGATAAATTTTATTTTGGAAGTTTTTTTGTTTGGGAAAAAAAATTGAAAAAAAATTGGCGACCGCAATATTTATGTGCGCCGTTGCGGACGAATAACGAAGCCGCGAGGTTTGAGGAAACTTAAAGTTTTAGCGAGGTTTGAGGAAGCTTAAAGTTTTATTCATAAAAAAACAGACCGATGACTAAAAGAGTGCGAGAGGGTATTCCGAGAAAAAAAAAGGAAAATTTTATTTTAAAATTTTGTTGAGAAAATAAAGTTTACTTTTAAAAACTTTTTGAGAAAAAAAAGGAAAAAAAATGTTAAAAAAAAAAAACTAACTGTTAAGAAAAAAATATTCATAAAAACACAGACGATGGCTTCCGACAGTGCGCAGGGTATTTCGAGAAAAAAAAAGAAAATTTATTTTAAAATTTTTTTTACAAAAAAAAGAACCGGTACGATAGCGAGCACGAGGTCGAGAATTAATAAAGTTTATTCATAAAAAAACAGACCGATGACTCAAACAGCGCGAGAGGGTATTCCGAGAAAAAAAAAAGTAAAGTTTTATTTTAAAAAGTTTTTGAGAAAAAAAAAAGGTAAAAAAAAAGTCAATGTAAAGAAAAAAAAAAAAAAAAAAAAAAAAAAAACGTTGCATTAATGTGGGGGCGGGGCCGGGTAAAATTTTTTTAATTTATTCATAAAAAAACAGACCGATGACTCAAACAGCGCGAGAGGGTATTCCGAGAAAAAAAAAAGTAAAGTTTTATTTTAAAAAGTTTTTGAGAAAAAAAAAAGTTTAAAAAAAAGGTAAAAAAAAAAGTCAATGTAAAGAGAAAAAAAAAAAAAAAAAAAAAAAAAAGAAACGTTTCATTAATGTGGGGGTGGGGCCGGGTAAAAAAAAATTAATGTGACCCGGTTATTTGGCGGGCCGGGTCCCCCGCCTTTTGTATATATATAGTAATTATTTACCGTTTTAAATTTGCGATGCTACTCCAATTGGTGCCTCACTGGCAGCAAAGTTGTCGGAACTATGCTGTGTATGTGCCATACTCAACCCGAGATCAAGGGATCCGCTATTTTACACCTATATTTTGTGGAACACATGTAAACGTCTAATAATATATAACGATTGTTACCACGATGATATAACTTTTATTACTCCTCCGTCTTTGCACCGTTAACTTTTGAAGTCGTTATTTTCAACTTTAACCTTAAATATTTTAATTTGTGTTATATAGTATTTGATGAAAACTATTATACATTTAATACTCAATCTATTCGTATATGTTGCATCAAGTATTATATAACGCAAATAAAAAAAATTTAAGATTAAAGTTGAAAATAAAAATTTCAAAAGTTAATATCAAACTTTTTTATTCTTTTGGTATAGTAATTTTTAATTCTTTCTAAACCCGCCGCCAACTGGATCCAAACCTAACCCTAGCTTTACTATAAATTCAATACAGCCACCTTCTATAACCCTTCCATTCTTCACCTTTATTTTCTCGTCAAAGACACACACATTCCACTTCTCTCTTTCCAAAATGGACAACCAGCTAGATGCAATGTTTCATTACTCATCAAACTCAACTGCTGATCATGTTTCTTCACATTTATCACTTAACATGGCCAACC
This sequence comes from Tanacetum coccineum, assembly GCA_026074375.1. Classification (NCBI taxonomy): domain Eukaryota; kingdom Viridiplantae; phylum Streptophyta; class Magnoliopsida; order Asterales; family Asteraceae; genus Tanacetum; species Tanacetum coccineum. The sequence continues at coordinate 93,376 of BQNB010004629.1, read as the reverse complement.
AATACAATTCCCATGCAGATAAGAGCTTCGAACAATCGGATGATGACCACGAGCTACATGTGTCTAGAAGTACTAACAGCTTTAGTACTGGCGAAAGTAGCGAGCTAAATATGGCGATTATGGGATCGGGAAAGGTTAACGTAAAAAAAGGAGAAAAGAAGATAAGAAAACCTAAATATGCTTTTCAAACTAGGAGCCAAGTTGATATACTTGATGATGGTTATAGATGGAGGAAGTATGGTCAAAAAGCTGTTAAGAACAACAAATTTCCTAGGTAATTATGCATATTAATTTTCATAAGGGTTTTTCTAAATTGTTGACCACTCAAAAGATGACACGCAAGCAGTAACGCTTTATCTAGACTTGTGCCTCTAAGGCACTCATATTCAAATCAATAATTTACTTGTGTTTAAGTTTGCTAGTTAGAGCAAATATATAATCATCCACTTTTGATTTATTAAGCATTAGATTAGATAAACAGTTTGCAAGTGTTTTAAATGACTTTGCTTATTTTATCATTTGATAGTGAATTGAGTAGCAGTTTTGAAGAATCAAAGGTAAAGAATTTAATTCATAGCGAGCTCTAGCAAAAAGCTAGAGAAACAACAAACATCAAGGAATTACAAAAGAATTAGACCAACAAACCAATCAAACCACTGTGGTTTCAATATCTACTCCTAAATGCATCGACACTCCCAATGATTTATTAACCGAAACCGCCTTAGATTGTATTGTAACTTGATCAAAAAGTGAACAAATTTGTTAATCCTCAACTAATTAGGCTTGGAAACTATGAACCCTTTTCGGAAGATTATTCGCTTATCCCTAAATAATGAGGCCGTGAAACATTAAAACTAAGGGTGTATTTAAGAATTATTTTCTTTTTTTTTTCCAAAATGATTTTTTTTGTTAATTTTGTAAAATAATATTCATAAACACACCCTTAGTTGTAATTGCACAGCTTCATTATTTACGGATAACAATGATCAGTCTTCAGAAAATTAAAGGATCATGCTTGAACCCTAATTAGTTGAGGGGTAATTGATCAAGTACTGTATACAATCTAGAGCTGTTTTAAGTTAATTCATTATTTGACGCTCGATGCAAATAAAATTGTAGATACTGAAACTCAAGTGGTTTGATTGGATTTGTGGTCCTAATTCTTCAATTTTTGTTATTCTAGTTTGTTATAATATTCCTCTAACTTTTTGCTATCCCTCCAATTTTGAGAAAGTCATTAAAAAAATATCAATACAATTATGTAGCACGATTTTGATCTCGCTTTCTTGCATTCGAATACTGTTTCCAATATGTTTGTGGATTTAGAGTGTCTTCAAGTAATCCGATGTCAAATTATTCTTATAGGAGCTATTATCGTTGTACACAACAAGGATGCAACGTAAAAAAGCAAGTTCAAAGGCTTTCGAAGGACGAAGGAGTTGTGGTAACCACTTATGAAGGAATGCATACACATCCAATCGAGAAATCTACAGACAACTTCGAACATATTTTGACTCCAAGAGCAAAAGAATAATTCTTCAGCGAGTATATACAAGGAGAATAGTTTATTTTTTATTTTTTTTTTTTCTTTTTTTTTTTTTTATTTTTTATTTTTATTATTTATTTTATTTTTTTTTTTTTTTTTTTTTTTTTTTGTTTTGGTTTATCCGCTAAAATAAGTTGATCGAAATTAAATAATACTCGTAGTTAACAACCACGGTATAGTATCGACATCATTCCTGAATATAAACCACAATAATTTAATGATGGGTTGTTAGTTTTAGCCACTTATGGTTCACATCTCTAAATTTTACCAAGTATGGATTATGGTTTTTTGCTAATCTTGCCTGAATTGATGAGATGTATCAATATGTAAATACGGATCGAATGAGGACACCCTTTATCTAAGATGAACTGTGGTGTGATTGATATGACTTGTCATTTTAAGTTTTAGTAATAAACAATATGAAAACTATGATCTAAAACTCCATGCCGCGCTAACATCTAAGTAACATTTGTGTGTACATCTATCAATTACTTTCCTATTTTCACCTTGGATATCATATTAAACGTAACATTTATATGTTCGTAATCATACTGATATATGAGGAGGTTGTTTTTCATGAAAGGTCTGTTACTGTTTGAGCTGCCTTCAATTCGGCCATCGTAACACTAGCTAAAGTGACCGAAACATGGTTTAGAAGAAGCTAAAATAATGATAGTTTCTTAAAGGCGTTAGATTCATAAACTAATATATAAGCAATTAATTTAAGAGTATGCAATATACATATAAACCTTAAACCATCTGTAACTGGAGAGTTTAAATAATACAAATGAACTGGTACAACATGATTATATATGATCAGGGTATAACAAAACATGTTTGACTAAATAACGACTAAATTAAACACTACATGTATCACAAATTTTTTTGACCAGGTCATTGTCGGTAAAGAACCACGTTTTGTACATACTTTTGAACAAACATAATTAAAGATGTTAAAAGCTTTTATTAAATAAAAGGTGAGGCAGCCATAGCTAGCTAATTAACACAGCTCGAATTTGGGGGTGGGCTACACAAGGCTGCATATATTGACCACAACGGATGTAAATGTCGCGTAACAATTGAAGTAAACATTTAAGGCATGTCAAGTCATCTTTTAACAAATAATTAGTATGAAACTTTGTATACCAATATATTGTTCGATAAAGTGACAAGCCGAAACGTCAACATGATTAATAGATCAATATCGCAATCGTCTTTTGTTGATAGAGATGCTAATAAAAACGCCATTCAAAGAAAAAGTGACATTTGATGGACCAATGATATATTATTTCATCCTTTCAAAACTACAATTTGTAAAGCTATATGCTTTTGTAAAACTTTTTTGGAAATGATCAAATGGTTGATATTCATACGAGACATATCACGCATGCAGACAGTACATATAAGTATACAACGGGTATTTAGCCGGATGAACAACCATAGTTCTGGACAAGTCGACGGACATGCTAGCCACGAGTGACATGGAAAGACTGATGTCTAACATACTTACAGTGGATAAATTTATTTTATCTATACCTTTTGCTTAAACTGCATAAATTTGCAGGAGTATCATGAAATAAGATTATTTAGATATGGACCATATTAGATGGGCCAAATTTGAATGTCATGACAATTAGGCTAGTTGCACCTCCGAGCCCATTCTAGGCAACAAGTTTGGTAACTCTTTTAGCTTATTCCATAAATGAATAAATATAGAAATGGGCCGGCCCATTATTTCCCGGGAGCCCAGGATCATTATAACAGCGTTGTTTCGAACGCCAAATAAGTGTATATAATTAACACTAGTGTATCTAGAAATCTTTGTCTCAATGATTGTTAACTATGCAAATATACTCATTTCTTCTCTTAAAGCATATGTATCTGCTGATGTATGCTGTTGTTAAGTCCTAAAATTTTGAACAATTTGATTGGCAAATATAAGTTTGGTACGTATCCTTCTTAGGGTGGTAATGAGTCATATATAATGTTTTATAAATTCGAGTTGACCTCGACGTTTCAACTGTTCACTGCGAAATGTCAATCACTGGAAGCCGTTATCAGAAAATCCGTCACGTTAATTGAATGAAATCAAGTTGACAACGGTTTTTTTTTTTTTATTTTTTTTTATTGGGGGGTTAGAAATACAAGCAAGATACACCCGCGCGTTACCGCTTAATATTTTTTGTTTATTATAGACCTATCCACCGTTTAATGAATCCTAGATTGTACGTTTGACCCTTCCGATTATTTAAAGTATTGGGTATCGAAGAATCTCCGCAGGTATTTTTTATCTGAATACATGGTACTATGTTGTAATATTTAATTTGTGCCAAAAAAAAAATTAAAAAAGTAGCCTACCCAGTGGGAGCCCAAAGAAAGACCAATAGCAGCCACTGTCAAATGACTGTAGTTTCACACAGGAGAATGAGTAGTAACCAACCTAGAAGCCATTTGTGAAGCGAGAATTAGTACATGAAGACACTGTAGACCCACTATCAAAACGACAGTGTTTCACACGGAGAATGAGTATATACTAATATAATGGCTTTTAAAACATTGGACAACAGGTGGGCTAAACTTGAGAATTGGTCAAAATGGGTGGTAGGTTGTGTTGATCCATTGGACCCAAAATTTTTGTCTTAAATATTCTACTGAAAAACAGTTTTAATTTGGGGCAAAGGTACAATTTAAAATGTTGAAGTTCAGTACAATTTAAACAGTTATTCACATACGAAAGTACATGAATAACATTTCAGACACATTTTTCTTGAATTCTTGATAAAGTTATGTTACTGAAAAACACTCCTTAGGCAAGATAGTAATTACAACTAGTGACGACTCTTTTTATTGTGACTTCTTATGCAACACGGTAACCACTATTCATGTAATTGAGCAGAGACCAACTACTCCACTTTTGTGTATTATATATTTAGTGACGGACCTGGTGACTAGTGACGACCAAAATTTGGTCACTAACAGTCCTTTTGCAGTTTTACCTGCTTTACGCGTTATTGACTAGATTATTTTCGTCACTCAAGGTTATTTTTGTAGCATTTGTATGACCGTTTGAGATATATCAGCACACAGTAAGTTCTAATTTCCTGATATATTACATTGATAATTTGAACCAGAAAGAGAGAACAAATTTTATTCTTACAATCTCAGTGTCCCAGTTGTCCTGAATCTTCATTCAATCATGTCGTTTTTTATTTATTCATTTGCGTATAAAGTGTCCTTACCAAATGAAGTCAACATTGTTTGTATGTCATCAATGTCATTTCAAAGTCCCAACCACCTTGGATGAAGTAGCTAGCTATGTTGTTTAAGGAAGATGATTTGCACAAATGAAATATTGATTTTTAAACTCTAATGTATAAATAAACAACTAAAACAGCATATAGAGTGTATATGTTGTATCATATGATAGGTATTCTTCCTACAGGCGATTAAGAGAATACAATCATCCTTTTATAATAAAAATCAAAGATCAAACGAGCTCAAATAAGAAGAAACTGAAATAAATGAGTAGATTCAAGATAATAATGAAAGTACAAAACCATATACTACCTCCTTTTTAAATAAGGATCCTTTCATGTTCATTTGAAGCTTTATCTGATTGTACATTTGATTATTTTAATCAAATGTACAATCAGATAAAGCAGAACATTACCCCTCATGTTCCAACATGAGAGGATCTTTTTCCAAAAAAAAAACAGTGTAAGAAAAAAATATCATCACTACAACTTTTTTCTTACTAATTACTTTAGAACTTTTTCAATCTTTGTAATAATAACCTCAAAGGTGTTAGCCCGTATTATCAAACGTGTTATCATAGTTGGGTTCATCACCCGTAGCCTTTCACACTCAATCAGGCCCATCCGTCGGCTTTTCAAGACAGCCGGTTTGGTTTGCACTGGCCCAACCCTAGCAGGTTATGTTTACACCAGCCCAACAGGTTCAGTTTGCACATGTCCAGCCCAATACACATGCGGGTCCGATATCAGTTTTTTCCCGCATGGCACCCACTATCACGAGGTCAACCACCAGCGTCACCCGACAACGGGCCAACGCTATCCGCTGGGCATGAGACCATCTTACCACATGCCTTTAATACCGAGACTCTTCAAGATCGTGCTAGTGGTGCTATGACCATGATACAAAGTGCAGTTCTCACCTTAATGAGTCAGTAGCTAGTCTAGCGAATGTTTGTAATACTTGCATTTATTCCTCCGATATGGGTTGGTAAGGTCAAAACAAAACCGTCACCAATACTGGACATAGTATATTGTCAACTCCTCATAGACTACTTCACCTTAATAACTTCCTTATCACCCCTCATATTGTCTAAAACTTAATTTCTGTTCGCCTATTTGTTTGTGACAATAATTGTAATGTTGAATTTGATACGTTTGGGTTTTCCGTTAAAGACTTCATGACTCGTCGGTGCTTCCTCAATGCGATAGCACGGGGGGATTGTTTATTTCCGGCACACAACCCTCTCCAATTCCTCATGCATTTCTTACCAGTCAACATACATGGCACCAACAACTTGGACATCCAAGAAGTGAAGTGTTACGTCGTCTTGTTTCTCGTAATCTTATTTCATGTAATAAAGAGAAGCCTCTCGTTCTTTTTCATGCTTGTCAGCTTGGTAAACACGTAAGGCTTCCTTTTGTTAGTTCCAATACTTCTGTTACATCTCGTTTTAACATTGTTTACTCGGATGTGTGGACTTTACCCATTCCGAGTCTTTCAAGTTTTAAATACTATGTTTTATTTTTAGATCACTATTCTCACTTTGTTTGGGTTTATTCGTTGGTTAATAAATCGATGTCTTGTCAAAGTTTATGTTGTTTCGTAGTTATGTTAATACTCAGTTTAAATGTGAAATCAAGTCGTTTCAGTGTGATCATGGTGGTGAATTCGACAACCGTACCTTACACACATAATTTGCTTCTAAAAGTATTCAGTTTTGGTTTTCTTGTCCTAAAACATCCCAACAAAATGGCTAGTCCGAAAGAATAATTTGCACCATCAACAATCTCATTCGGACCTTACTTTTTCAAGCTAATCTTCCACTTACTTTTTTGGTAGAAGCCTTCAATATGGCCATTCACCTATTAAATTTTTTACCATCTACTGCCATTAACAATGAACAAACTACCTTAATAACCCGCTTGTAAGGTAACTACCGGAACTATAGTCTTTTACGTACCTTTAGGTGTTTATGTTACCCTCACCTTCACACCAATCACAAACTTGAACCACGCGCTACACCTTCAATCTTTTTGGGATAATCTTCCAATCATCGTGGGTATCATTATCTTGAATTAAGTACAAATAAAATAATTATCTCCTGCCATGTTACCTTTAATGAAACAGTCTTTCCATATGGCTCTATCAAACCTACCTCGGCGCCTAACTACACATTTTTAGATGACTCACCCGATATAATCACTCAAACCATTCATTCCGCTCTGGATGCGCCACCTACTGTTCTCCAACCTGAAGTTGAAATTGCAACACCCACGCCCCAAAACACTCCAATTGATACTCCAAATCATACAACGCCTAATAGTCCCCATACACCAACCAATCTTCAACCGCGACCCAAAGAAGTTACGTAAGTACGTGAGATGGTAAGTGAAACTACCCCACATCGCCCCATGAGGTGAAGTGTAGGGAGAGCCTTGTGCTATAAAAGGACTCTCCCACATCATGAAAGAGTGTGAGTGTTTGTTAAGTGTGGAAACCATAGAGGGGGTGAATACGTTTCCGTTTAAAAACTTTAGATTAAACATTACATCACTCTCTTTCGGCGGTCCCATAAACATATGGGGGCCGCCTAGTACATCAAGGGGGCGCTTGATTTATAGGGACCGCCTCCAGAAGAGTTTTTCGAACTAGATCATTTGTATCAAGTCACCAATCAAGTTTGATGCAATATGAGAAGTGTCGATAATAGATTTACAATAACTAGCACATATTCTACCAATACATCCACACTCACAATGTTTACTACAAAGAGCTCCACAACCATGGCTAACACAACGTACATAACAATTCACACAATCATAAGCACAATGCAAGTGTAAAAGTAAAGCGATAAATATAAAGACATAAGTAAAGAGAAAGGTAAAATAAAATGCAAACCGGACATGGTGATTTATAGTGGTTTGGTCATGAAGCTCCTCTTCGCCTTACTCCACTCCCTGAGTATCCAACTCGAGAGTTACTTTACTAATCAACAAGCTCCCTTTCGGTGGAGAAATCTTATAATGTTGCTTACATTATTTTTTGACACTAAGCTAGATGTCAAGTCCTTCTTCGGGTGCAACCAAACCCGTTATGTTTTGTGGCCCAACATAACAAACCTTGTGTTTTATGGCCTAAACACATAAACCGCATCGCTTACAATTATTTCTGACACTAAGCTAAATGTCGAGGCCTAATCCTAGCTAGAACCAATCTACCACTTTACCAATGTATTTTAAGGCCAAAAATACTAACCGATACACAATCTACACCTCTGGATTTATACACTATCTGGATCTACATAATTACACAAGAGTTACAATATAGAAATCAAATATGCTCTATGATATACAAGTGATCAAATGTAATCACTTCTATGCAACTTACCCAATCTACTACATGATATACAAGTAATCAAGGATGATCAATTCTATGTAGAGACATCATATACTTTACTACATACCCCTTGGTATTAGTGGAACTAACATAGAGTGTAACCATGATCCATGCCTTATGCTAGAACCATGATCAAAGATGAAGAAAGAAAATTATATGTATGTATGTGTTGGTGCCGTGGGTTTCATCAAGGAGGAGGGGAAGAAAAATCTTGGCCTTTTATAGGAGGAGTCTTGACTTGGATAGGTCTCTTTTGTCCATTGGATAAAAGGGTGGTTAGATAAAAGCATGCACCAACTAGTTTCCCTCTATCTTCTAGAAGCTTAATTCAAATTTGAATTCACTAGTTTCCCTTTATCTTCTAGAAGCTTTGATTGGGCCTTAATGGGCTAAACTCTATTGGGCCTTAATGGGCTAGCCCAATTGCTTGGCCTGATCCTCAAATACGAAAGCCATATGAGAAAGAGTTCTTGGTATGTACTGAGACGAGTTGCTTAAATGTATACTTGTGGTGGATAAGGATGGTGAGATATCTGTGAGTTGTGATGGATAGGGATGGTGAGATATCAGTGAGTTGAAGTATACATCTACAAATAACTTGTGAACTTTACGTTATTTTTTACAAGTTACAAATATAAAGAGAAAACAGACAACAATATTGTTCGTTGTATGTGGCTTTTTCGCCATAAGTATTTGGCCGATGGCACTTTTAGTCGCTACAAGGCTCGTCTCGTGACGAATGGTAGTACACAGCTAGAGAGTGTTGATTTTGATAAGACCTTTAGTTCGGTTGTTAAACCAAGCACTATTTGGACTGTTCTTAGTTTGGCTACTTCTTGACATTGGCCGATTCATTAGCTTGATGTCAAAAATACCTTCTTACATGGTAATTTATCTAAGACGGTTTATATGCATCAGCCTCTAAGGTTTTAAGATTTGTAGCATCCTGATTATGTGTGTTTATTACAGCGGTCTCTTTATGGGCTTAAGCAGGCCCCTGAGCTTGGTTTCAGCGCTTTGCATCTTATATTACTCGTGTTGGGTTTCATCACAGTCGATGTGACTCATCTTTGTTTATATACAAATAAGGGACTGATACTGCTTATTTATTATTATATGTTGATTATATTGTGTTTACTACTTCTTCTGAGACTTTGTTGCAACAAATTATTTGTTCATTACATCAGGAATTTTCTATGACAGATCTCGGTTCTCTTAATTATTTTTTGAGTATTTCTGTTACTCGTAGTTCTTTAGGGATATTTTTATCTCAACGTAAGTATGCTACTGAGATCCTTGAGTGGGCTGGTATGGTTAATTGTTGTAAATCCTGTAGGACTCCTGTTGATATTAAGTCCAAACGGGGTGATGATGGTGATCTACTTTCTGATCCGACGTTATATCAGAGTCTTGCGTGTTCTCTACAGTATCTTACTTTTACTCGCCCTGATATTTAATATGCAGTTCAGCAGGTTTGCCTTTATATGCATGATCCTCAGGAGCCTCATTTCTCGGCTCTTAAGAGGATTTTAAGATATGTCTGTGGTACTTTGGATTATGGATTGCAATTATTTTCATCCTCTACTAGATGCGGATTGGGCTGGTTGCCTTACTACTCGGAGATCGACTTCAGGTTACTGTATATTTCTTGGCAACAACTTACTCTCTTGGTCCTCTAAGCATCAACCGACGTTTTCTTGTTCTAGTGCAGAGATAGAGTATCGTGGTAATGCTGTTGCTGAAACTTGTTACTTGAGGAATCTTTTACGTCAGTTGCACACACCGTTCTCTTTCGCTACACTTGTTTACTGTGATAATGTTAGTGCTGTGTATTTGTCTTCTATTCCGGTTCAACATCGGCGTACGAAGCATATTGAGATTGATATTCATTTTATTCAAGATTTGGTTGCTGCTGGTCAGGTTCGAGTTCTTCATGTTCCTTCACGTTATCAATACGCGGATATTTTCACTAAAGGCTTGCCTCCAACATTGTTTGAGGAGTTTCGCACCAGTTTGAGCGTCCGGTGTTCTCCCACTCCAACTATAGGGGAGTGATAGCCAATATTAGTGTCTATATATTTGTATTGGGCTCAAGCTCGAGTCTAGAATAGTCCTTGTATCTATTTATATATACCGAATGATTTTATGAGGGACATGAGACATTACCATACTTACAAAAGGAAGGTAATATGGTAAACTTGAACTAAATTCCTTATCTATTTTTTAAAGTGAAATATTAATTTGGGACAATCAGAAATAAAAATATGAACAATAAGTAAGGGATGGAGGCAGGGGCGGAACTATTAAGGGGCAAGGGAGGGTCCAACCTCCCTAAAAGTTATGACAACTAGTATAAATATTATACTCGCTTGTTTTAATATTATAGTGCACATTTTTCATTATGTGCCAACTAGCATAAATATTATATGTTCTAATATTATAGTCTTCATATTCATTTTTGATGTCTCAAAATAATAGTCAATTTATAGTTACAAAGAAGCTCATATAAACTTCGACAAATTTTGACCCTTCAAGATAAACGTTCGAGTTCCGCAACCGAACCAGATGTAGTATTATATTTTGTTTTGTTGCAAGTCCACCAAAGAACCAAAGTATTGAAAACTCATTTCATTCTACTTGACAAGAGTTGACGCATGGAAAGATTTGATTGATAAATTCAAAGCTCGTTTGTCAAAATGGAAGGTGAAAATCCTTTTTGTCGGGGGTCGTCTCACTTTGTTAAAATCTGTTCTTGGTAGTATTTGCGTATTACTTCTTGAGCATTTTTAGTATCGTGCGATAATAATTAGTAATACTCTTGAAACTATTAGAAACAAATTCTTTTGGGGTATGGAAATGGGCGAGAAGAAACTTACTTGGATTAATTGGAAGAAGACTATGGCTAGAAAAGAAGATGGAGGTTTAGGAATTGGAAGCCTTTACGGTTTTAATATGGCATTGCTTTATAAATGGAAGTGGCGATTTCGTACAACGCCAGATGCTTTGTGGGTTAAAATCATTAAAAATATATTTGGTCATGATGGTGGCTTATTGGCGTCCAGGTACACGGGAAACTCTAACTCCATTTGAGTTAATATCCTTAAAGCTAACAAGGAGCTTGAATAAAAAAATGTTAGATTAGATGCACTTGTCAAAAAGCGAATTGGAGATGGTATGGATACTAGATTTTAGGAAGACTTGTGGATTGGTGAATATACTCTAAAGGAAAATTTTCCTTGGATTTTCAGATTAGACACGAAGATGAATGCAATGGTGAATGCTCGGATTAATTTATCGTTGGAGTCGGTTTGCCTTCGAAGACGTCCAAGAGGGGGGGGGGGGGGGGCTGAATCGGATCAGTGGAATCAACTTCTATCATTGCTCAGTACGTGTACCTTATCTTCACAAAAGAAAGGTGGGGGCAGTCGGTCGGGGGTGTGATGAAACAGGGGTTTCACTATTGCTGTCGGCAAGGAGGCATTATTGACACGGTGTTTTTTGGGTACTGAAATACTCCCACAAAGATGGTGTAAGGATGTTCCGATCAAGATTAACGTCTTTATGTGGAAATTACTCTTTGATAAACTCCCTACTCGCAAAAACTTGGAGAAAAAAGGTCTGAATATTCACTCTATTTTGTGCGGTATTTGTGATGATGTTACAGAGACTGCTAGCCATGTTTTCTTGAGATGTGAGTTTTCTTTGGAGATATGGAGACAAATTGCTCGGTGGTGGGATTTGGACATTCCACACATGTTGTCGATGAAGGAATTACTTGGTTGGGTGGACAATCTTAAAATTTCGAAAATCCAAAAGAAGGGTTTGTATAACGTCTCGATTACCGCGGGTTGGAGCATTTGGAGGTTCCGAAATGAGATGGTTTTTGGCGTCGCATAGCTAAGAAGGCCTTGATTCTTCGATTTCATTGACATGTCATCTTTCTTTTGGATAAGTTAATAGGAAGAAAAAAACAAATTGAGTGTCAATTGGTAGGTTTTTTACAAAGACCTATGTTGGCGTTAAAACTCTTGTAATTGTTGGTTTTTTATGGCTCTAGCTCCTGGTTAGAGTTCGCTAATGGAAGTTGCCGTTAAAAAAAAAATTGAAATACAAAAATAAATACTCTTTTCGTCCCATATTAAATGTTCACTTTGATTTTTTGTAGTCTTTCTTTTTTAACTTTGACCTTAAATATTTTTATTTGTGTTATATAATATTTGATGTAAAATATATGAATGGGTTGAGTTTTAAATGTATGTTTATTTGGTATAATTTTCATCAAGTATTATATAACACAAAAAAGACTACAAAAGTCAAAACTGGACATTTAATATGTGACGTAGGTAGTAAATGATAATGAGTGAGAAATTGGGCTGCCTAGCTACTTAATTGCATGTTAATGAGTGAGGCCTGTCACCTGTGAGGCTGTGTTAAAGTTTTGATATGAATGTTATCCTTACATACATGTGTCCCTTAACTTTATATGTACCTACGTACTTGTTCATTGAACTAAATTCTTGTAATTTATGGAGATATAATAATAGATTCATTTGATGTGTAAATAACATATTTAATTTGTTTTTGTGTTAGACCAAACCTTGAACTTGAACATTTGCTAATATTGCCATATATCATACGAGTATATGCTCTGACATCACACATGTTAATTAAGATGTAAGCTACATATATGGTTAGCATAATATAATTACTAACTTAACAACAATGTTATAAGAAAACTAGATTAAATAATAGAATTAAATGGAGAATATAAATCTGTGGTGTGTCAAAGCTTGTTGGGGAAATTATACTTTTGATTACGCTCATAGTGATTCTGTGGGCAATTCGGGAGGAATTCTTTGCATTTGGGATCCTAATTCTTTCCAAAAAGATAATTGTTACTGTTTCGGATTTTTTTCATTATAAATTCGGGGTTAACTTGTGTTTTGAAATATGGTGTTAAGATCTTGGATGTGGCGGTTTATGCTCCTCACGACTTGAGAGACAAAAGATTTTATGGGAATATTTGGATTATTATTAATGATGGGACCGGTTTGAGGTGTGAATTTTGGGCGATCTTCAATGAATGTGAGACGGAAAACGGAAAGATTGGGATCGTGTTTTTAATGTTTATGTTCAACAACGTTTATTGCATTGCGGCCTTGAGGAGATCCCGCTAGGAGGTAGTTCGTTTACATGGTGCCACAAATCCGCTACTAAGATGAGTAAACTAGACAGGTTTCTTATTTCTAAAAATTTATTTAATTATATCCGAAATATATGTGCTATTCTTTGGATAGTTTTCTTATCGGATCATCGCCCGATTCTTCATTCGGGAATCCATTACATGGAATAAGGCCCGATCTACGTTTTTAGGTATTTCAACATTGCCTGGCGGAATTGGATGGTTTTATAAGTTTGTTCCTTGACACGTTGGGATTATGCCCCTGTTGAAACTATATGCTATGAGGAACGTGATGCAAAGTTTAAATTTCTTATAAGGTAAATTCGTTGAGTGGGTTAAATCTATAAAAGGCAGAATGGATGGTTCTGGTATTATTAAAGAAGAGCTTAACAGAATAGTAGATGCGGATATTGATAAGGGCCCTAGCTTCTTATGTTCATTATTAATAGAATATGTGGAGGTTATTAAATCCATTCCAAATACCTTGATAAATTCTGTAATGGATTTGGCTCAAGTAGGCTTACAGGTTAAATGGGCGATTGAGGGAGATGAGAAACTCTCGATAATTTCATGGGGGTCTTTGAATAAAAAAGAAGTCAATCTAACATTCGAGGTATTATGGTTGATGGTAAGTGGCCAAGATAATCCGGAAAGTTGTAAATCTGTATTTTTTCTTATTTTTCGGAAAAAAGATTTGAAAAAAACCTTCGCTAAATCGAATTCTTAATTTGATATGATTTTCTCCGAAGACTATTTCTATCTGATCTCAACAAACTGAATTGAAGGGTGCCTGGTGTCTATAGAGGAAGTAAAGAAGGCTGGTGTGGATTGTGATGGTTCCTGAAAATCCTCAATGGAACCGGTGGATTTTGTTTGGCTTTTATAGACAATTTTGGACATGTATTGAAAAGATGTGTTGTCGGCGGTTAAATTATTTCTTTACCTTCGGTGGGACATTCCCAAGGGATGTAATGCATTGTTTCATAGCCTTAATCCGAAAGTCAATGACGCTAATTTGGTTAAGGACTTTTAGACCAATAGTCTTATTGGAAAGCATTTACAAAATCATTGCTAAGTCTTGGCCAATCGTTCTATGTGGGATGGGAGTTTTGGGTGATATTGTTAATGAAGTTCAATCCGCTTTTATTTTCTGATAGACTAATATTAGATGGACATTCATTCTTAATGTCGGTCATTCAATGGTTGTAGTCACAAGAAAAAAAAGCAATCCTTTAATTTCAAGGTTGATAGAGACAAATTGCTCGGTGGTGGGATTTGGACATTCCACACATGTTGTCCATGAAGGAATTACTTGGTTGGGTGGACAATCTTAAAATTTCAAAAATCCAAAAGAAGGGTTTGTATAACGTCTCGATTACCGCGGGTTGGAGCATTTGGAGGTTCCGAAATGAGATGGTTTTTGGCGTCGAAAAGCCTAAGAAGGCCTTGATCTTCGATTTCATTGCATGTCAATCTTTCTTTTGGATATTTAATAGGAATAAAAAATTGAGGTGTAATTGGATAGGTTTTTTACAAAGCCCTATGTTGGCGTTAAACTCTTTGTAATTGTTGGGTTTTTATGGCTCTAGCTCCTGGTTAGAGTTCGCTAATGGAAGTTGCCGTTAAAAAAAAATTGAAATACAAAAATAAATACTCTTTTCGTCTCATATTAAATGTTTACTTTGATTTTTTGTAGTCTTTCTTTTTTAACTTTGACCTTAAATATTTTTATTTGTGTTATATAATATTTGATGTAAAATATATGAATGGGTTGAGTTTTAAATGTATGTTTATTTGGTATAATTTTCATCAAGTATTATATAACACAAAAAAACTACAAAAGTCAAAACTGGACATTTAATATGTGACGTAGGTAGTAAATGATAATGAGTGAGAAATTGGGCTGCCTAGCTACTTAACTGCATGTTAATGAGTGAGGCCTGTCACCTGTGAGGCTGTGTTAAAGTTTTGATATGAATGTTATCCTTACATACATGTGTCCCTTAACTTTATATGTACTTACGTACTTGTTCATTGAACTACATTATTGTACATTTATGGAGATATAAAAATCGATTCACTTTGATTGTAAAAACATATTGTAATTTGTTTTTGTGCCTCTAGACCAAACTTGAACTTGAACATTTGCTAATATTGCCATATATCATACGAGTATATGCTCTGACATCACACATGTTAATTAAGATGTAAGCTACATATATGGTTAGCACAATATAATTACTAACTTAACAACAATGTTATAAGAAAACTAGATTAAATAATAGAATCTAACCAATATAAAATTTCATGACTTAAAAAGTAATGCTAACTAAAAAAACTACAATAGAACATCTAAGTCAAATTTATAATCATTATTTTGTGTGTTAATTAGCTTATTGTTTTTCTAAACATGCAACTATATATGAAAGAGTCACACTTTGCTTCTTGTATATCTAGCTAGACTTCTACAAAGAGTACAAGAATAATAAACAAACAAACCATCAATAATGTCTCTTGTGATTTATAGCTGGTGATGTCATATGAAATGCAAATGTACTTTTGCGACAATTATTAGCTGTTGACAATTGTCACTATCGGGATGTGTTGTCCCACGTTCTACTGAAAACTTTGATTTTTGAAAAGTGGTAGGTTATTAATACCCCCTCTAGTTTTTTTTTTATTTTTGAAAGCTGTTAAATGAATATTTAGATATCTGCGAGGTACTTTTAAATTGGGTATCACATTTGAAAATGGGAAACTCATGCTTGTTGGTTTCACAGACTTAGATATGGCTGGAAATAAGGACAACATGAAATCCACTTCTGGATATTTGATGACCTTTGCAGGGGGAGCAGTTTCATGGCAATCTAGATTGCAAAAGTATGTGGCATTGTCTACAACAGAGGCTGAGTATATGACAGCAACAGAAGCGTGCAAAGAACTATTGTGGTTGAAAAGTTTTTTTGCAAGAACTTGGTTTCAAGCAACAACGTTATGCGGTTCTTTGTGACAATCAAATTGCTATTCACCTTGCTAAGAATTCGATGTTTCATAAAAGAACAAAACATATTGATATCCGTTATCATTGGATTAGAGATGCCATTGAAGATGGTATGTTTGAACTTAATAAAGTTCATACAGATGATAATGCCTCCGATATGTTGACAAAGGCTGTAGCAAAAGAAAAGTTGAAGGTGTGTTGCTGGATTGCCGGGATGGCGAACTCATCCTCATAGGCAGAAAAGGGGGAGATTTGTTGGGTATTTTTTTCTTAGCCCATGAGGATTAATAGCCCAATACATTGAGGCCCATCTTGGGTCTATTTAAGGACTCTTATTATTGTGGTTAGCAGTAAGATGTGTCAAGAGTTGTAAGGGAGAGAAAAAGAAAAGAAAAAAAAGAATTTTTTCAGAGTAATATATCACCCAAATCCAACTGCAGTGTTTTTCCGATCACCGGAGATTGCACCGTCGGATCGTCACGATTTTTGGACTGTAGCTTCCTGACATCGAGAGGAAGGTTCTGACCGTTGGGATTTTGATTTTAAGGCTTGGAAGTCCGTTTTCATACCTGGGCAGATTGCATTTTATTTGGTGATATTCTTCCTTTCTTGTTTTTTGATTATTGTCATATATCTTGATGCTTGATTCCAAGATTATGATGTTTGTTGTATACCTCTAGTGTTATCTAGAGAAGTCCTTGTGTACCTCTCCTCGTTGATAGTGAATTTAAGCGGCACTAGGTGTCCCGTGGTTTTTACCCATTTTGGGGTTTTCCACGATAAAAGTTTGGTGTTCTTGTTGTGTGTTTGATTACATTTTTTATCTGCTGTTTTGGGGCTGATTTGAGACTGTTAGGGGCTGATTAGAGTTGTTTTTATTTTTCCCTATTTGTTTGCATCCTCATAGGTTCATACGGGTTTGGGTAAGTGCTGTCAAATGAAGGTTTTGCTTCCGCAATTGTGATTATACCGTTGTGACCCATTGTTCTTACCTATCAAATTGGTATCGAGAGCTTGGTTCTTGGTTTGGGGACTTAACCTGTTTGAACGATGGAAGCTAATACAAGTAGGATGGTTAGTTTGAATGGTTCTAATTATCATGTTTGGAAAGGAAAAAT
>BQNB010004629.1:0-74027 GCA_026074375.1 Tanacetum coccineum | reverse complement strand
GATCTCATATCAATCAATCTTACAGTAGGTAGCAGAAACAATAGCAATGCACATTACAAAATTCTAGCATGCCCCTTTTATTCCACTACAAAATATGCATGGTCATTGCTTGAGGGTTTGGCTTTAAAAACGGTACATCATGCAATAGTTGGTTAAACGGAAGTGGGACTTTTGGCAGACTTTTCTTCCGTGGTTGCTGGAATCATGATGGAGAACTATGGTAACCATGCCGATCAACATGAAGTGGGTTTGATTAATGATACAATTTTTCTATGGTAGTGGCAAATTCTTTTGAGGGAAACAACTTGGTTGCAATCGACATCAGTGAAGTTTCTGATACAATTTTCAATGGTGCAATTTCAATATATTAGCGATTGTCATGTATAGGCTACAGGGGTGGCTTAACCTCCTTAGTGGCCTAAAGCGAAGCTTTAAGACGGGGCCTTTTATCGAAGTTATCTGCCAAAAAACCGTTTATTTAAAATTTACATTTTCAAGTTTTTATGTGAAATCTTTGGATTAGTTTTCCGAAATCAATATAGTATGATATTTCATTTACAATTGATAATTGAGCCAATAAATATGATTTTGGTGACACTTTAGATCGTTGATAACTTTTATTTAGCTTTAACTTCGAAATACTTTTTTTTTGCTTAAAAAACTGTTACTAAAATGGCTAACGATATTCTATACGCCATTTAAGTATTACGGAAAGAGTTTATATTTATAATTTGATTAAGTATATCAATGGTGTACGAATTTTTCACATGTATAACTTCTCTAAAAAGTAGAAACTCTTAGTTTAAAAAATAGATCTATACCATTAATACCTAAACAATTGTTATAATATGGCTTAAAGACATTTTAATGTTGAAACAACTACCTTGTTATTATCTAGGAATTTTAAATTTTCAATACTAAATAGTAAACTGAAGATACCTTATACAATTTAAATTGGTCAAATTAACTTTCTAGTCATGAAGTAGCTTGATCTAAATGTATAAGAAGTAATCGTTTTAAAAGTGTCTTCGCCGGTTTTTATAGTTTCATTATCAACATCATCATCATCATATTTTCTATTTCTACAAATATCTCGTTTTTCTTTCAAATTTTTGTTTCACATTCGTTTTTCTTTAGCAATTTCATTAGCGAAAACTAAAGACTCATTAAAAGCAACTTTGTATTGAAGAATGATACATAAGTAGATGAGAGAAAAATACACTTGATTCTATTGCAACATCTCTTTGTTCTAGCAATAAAACTGATAATTACACACACAAAACCCTAGATCCATGAGGTCCTCATCCTCTCCATCTTCAAGATCCAAGATCCACTCATCGTCTTTTATATACTTAATAGATTCGAGCTCAAACTTTTACAACAAGTAGCTTAAAAAATGAAAAGTAAAAAACAAAAAGCCACAAAACTTTGATTAGTTTCACATTTGTCATCAGCTAATGTGCTTTGAAAATCTGATTTTTAAAGATGACTGCAAAAAATCGCAAATGACTACTTTATATATATACACAATGTCTTAGAAAATCCGGGGCCTTAAAAAAATTGGGGGCCTAAAGCCCTATCATTACTTGCTTTACCTTTGAGCCACCACTGATAGGCTAACATGTTCCTTTAGAATTATAGAACTGTCCCTTAACTTTGACCAATAAGACTTTTTTTTTCTTTTTAATTCAACACTTAATTTTTTGTAAAATACATATCAATTGTAACCAGAAATTATGAACTCGATTACTTAAGATATTATATATATAAAAAAATGCTCTTTTTGTAGTGGGGGTAAAATTTGGTCCATCATTCGGTAGTTCTAAGCTATAGAGGATCGGATTCTCATTGTCTCCCAAAATTTTTTAGTATTGGTCGACTCAAACAATCCCAGGGATAACCAAGAATCCTATAGACACATAAACTATTATTCATTGAATTTGTATTCAAAATCATCACAACAATTTTAACAAATCTCAAACCCAACAAATTCCAACCTTAATTAATCTATACCCGATTTCAATATACCAAAATCTAAAAAACAAAAAAAATTCCCAACTCAATATTCGAAATTAAAAAGAAAACTAAAATCAGTTACACATCTTACATATATGTAATATGCAACTTTCTTTTTCCTCATCTTGCATTAATTATCAAGATCATCCCCTGGAAAGTGCGGATTTGATATTACCGTATTTTCGATTTGTCCGTCCCAAAATTATTGTCACCAGACAAGAAATACACAGTTTTAGAAAAGTTCATTTATTACTGCTTTAAATTTTGCAAAAGTAAAAAAAAGACAGTTTACCATTTGACAATTATTTAATGTTTTCATAGAGTTTTGTAAATAACAATTTTAATTAAGGGTAATATAGTAAATTTAAGCAATTCCAACAACTATATATAGTTGTGGACAATAATTTTAGGACGAACCGAAAAGGAAAGATCGACAATAATTTTGGGACGGAGGGAGTAAGTAAGTAAGTAACTCCCAATACCTTCTTTCACGGGTTATGGGTCCTAATACCGTCTTTCACAATGTATGGGGGAGGTTGAGACGTAGACAGCCCTACCCCTACCAAAGGTAGAGAGGCTGCTTCCGGTTCTACCAAAGGTAGAAAAGGACCCCCGGCCTTGTAGGGGGTGAGGATCGAACCCTTGACCTCTGTCAAGGGTGTTAACCACTTGATCCAACCCTACTCTTAAGTGTAGAATGGTGTATGGATTAGCTTATTCTAGTTTTAGTGAATTGGGTTTTTTTAACCTTAATTAGACAAGGATTTTGAAATTTTTATAAAATTTTAGCCATATGTATAAATTTGATGTTTTGTATATAAAGTTTGTTGCTTTATTAGTTTTAGCGAAGTAGGTTATGTTTCTTGAATTTTTTTTAGCCTAATTATGGATAAATTTGATGTTTTGCCATGAAAGTAAGCGTTTTAGGCGCGAATGTACATAAATAGTAAATAATTAGCTTTATAGTGGATAAATTAGACAATATTATGAATAAATTTGATGTTTTTGCCATGAAGTAAGCGTTTTTTAGGCGCGAATGTACAGAAAGTGTAGAATGGTGTTTGGATTAGCTTATGTTATGGGCTTGTTTGAAGTTAGCTCAAAAGCAGAAAAAAATGAGGTTATGAGCTTTTGATGATTTGTATATAAAGTTTGCGGCTTTATTAGTTTTACTGAATTGGGTTTGATGGGTTATGTTTATTGAGCTAAATTAGACAAGGGTTTGTGAATTCTTGAAAATTTTAGCCTTATGTATAAATTTGACATTTTTATGCATAAATTTGATGTTTCATATACTTCGTATGAAGTTTGTTGCTTTATTTTACATACTCCTAAAGAGCATGACGACGACGTCGTTTCAATGCACAACCCAAGTTCCCTTTCCAATGGCCCAAGTATAGTAGCCCATATTTCATATCGCCCATTGTCAAAAGGCCAATTTCTTAAATATCAATTTTAACAATGTTTAATGGAACCTTCTCCACTTTTCCCACCTCAACTGTTGTCTTTCATTGTCCTTTATCTGTTTGCATAACGCCATAACCGTTTCCTTAGGATGCCAATTAACAATTTCCTGTGGCATAGGTTACCAGAGTATGATGGGTGTATTTGATCCGTATCTTAGCGGGGCAATCCGGCCATAATAGTGTTTGCAGCCATGGCGGGTTCAGATTCCCTTTTATCCGGTTTCCTTATTTGCTCACCAGAACCACATAAATTTAAAGGAGGCGATGAAGATATTAATTTTTTTTGCATTTAAATTTCCTACAACATAGGTTACCGGATCATGATGGGCGTATCGACCCGTATCTTGGCGGGGCAATCCAGCGAGAACAATGTTTGCAGCCATGGCGGGTTCCGATCCCCTTTTATCCGGTTCCATATATGCACATCTGAGCCACCAAATTTTAAGGTATATCATATTAGTTACATTTTTTGTGCATTTATTGTTTCTAGATAAGGGACTACGGGTCAAATTAGTGATCATGATGTTGCACTTATTAGTAGCCATGTTTTAGTCATTACTATAAGTCTATAAGTACTTTGAATTGAGGACTGTTGTTTTTTACTTTTGTTGATGGTGTAATGTTATGTTGTTTACTATTGTCTGCCTTCTTCACCTCATAGGTTACAATTTCTACTGAGTATTAGATTCTATTTTAAATATTTAAATAACTTGCTACTTAAACATACTTTTTGATCAATATCTAAGCGTGTAGCCATTGGAGCACGACCTTGATATTCTGCCAGTTAAGTATCCTAAAACTATAGAGCATCTAAGTTCTTTAATCAATATATTTTGTATAGATATTTCTTGAATGAGTTACGCTCAACTATTCGTTGTGATGTCCTGCTTCTTCCTAGGGTCAGGCTAAACTGTACCATAATGTTGAAAATCCTAGGCCAGAAATGCTGTAACAACAGGTAAGTATCTTTGGATTCTTTTAGAGATAGCGATATCGATCCATTTACATATAAACAAGATGATTTGGGCTATGTTTTGTGTGACCGATCTGATTGCGTCTAAATATTACTATCAACAAATATTTGACAACATTCATTAGGTTTTTAAAAGATAACACATAAACATCTATGGCTTGCAGCAGGCCATAACTAAAACTGTCGAGTTTTGCCTATAATGTACTCGACTTACCGTTGCGTATTTTATTTAAGTTTGATGCACTCGACTTACTGTTGTCGTGCAGGAAAGTGCAGATAGAGAAAGAGAGTGAGGAAAGGGGTGGGAATAGAAACCAGGCAACTCGGTCTTTTGCAGTAACAAAGGTAAGCATTAGGCCTACTCCTAATAACTAATTGGGTTCAACCAACTTGATTAAAACTGCTTCTTTTTCCTGTTCTTCCACGACAAACTTTCTATGGGGGTGTTTGGACGTGCGTCATCAGTTTTGTGTGTTTTGCGAAATTGGTTTCAATACTGATTTCTCGAATACCTGGGATCAAGCTAAAGTAGCAGTTGTAAGAAGCCTAATCACTTATATAAATGTAAACTCATATGCAACTATGCCTACTTTCCTGACAACTGATCATCTGATTCTAATTCTTCAAGTCATAAATAATAAATATACCTTTTAAAGTGTGCTTCCAAACACCCTTATCCCTACCGTTGCATGGAGAATGAAAAATCAAAAGACATTGTCAAGTGGAAGGTCATTTAATGTGATCTCGCCTCTTTTAGGGCGGTTTTCGTTTATCATCAGAGATTAGATGATTAAAAACTTTGTATACAAGAACTGCTGTTTTACGGGTTATCTCCTTGAAATTTGAACGTGTAATCTTTACCTTCCCCATTTTAGTTATACCATTCTCATCCATAGGTTTTTGAATCCTAAATGAGCTAGATACCACTTATATTAAGCTTATATTTATATTTTTTGTTCGTTTTATCTACCTTATTATTAAATTTGATTAAGGCTTTAGAGTTTAGATATTTGTTCTACAAGTTTTCTTCAGATTAACTAACTAATTTGGTCAGATTAGGAAATAGGAATCTCTAGAGTAAGATGCTCAGCAGTGCGAAGTGCTGCACGATTTAAATAAGACAAATAATTGACGGTGTATCTTAACCTGCAAGTTATCAAGTTATCTTTTGCTATAAGATTGTGTATTGGTTTAGACAACATTCTTGAGGTATGTCTCTGAGTATAATATTTTTTTCTTTGTGTGGGAGTCCAACAGAATGTTTGTACTTCATTGATTCATTAATAAAGTTTGCCGAAGGCACCACCCTCATTAATAAAGTGCAGCCATTTTAGGATCGATCTGAGGGGCTCAGAAGCACATGATGTTAAGTGGTTGTGATAGTTTTTAAGTGATGGACTAATTAATTACGGCGCGTGATTTGTGTACCCTGGGGTTTTCAGCTATGGTTTCTTCACAAGGCAGGAGTAACAGGATGGAGCAAAAGACGGCGTACAATTAGTTGTCATCGATATCAATGGTGAGTCGACTTTTTATAATAACCCGTAATGTTCAAATTTAGTAATTAAACCCAAACACTCCATATATTCCTCTCTATATATCAAGGTCCGCGTTGAAATTTAAACCGTGAACTAATCGCCGATATGTCCCTCCAGGTGGATGCTTCCATGGACGCGGTGATCTAACTTATGGAGTTGATATCAATCAGATACGATGATGTGGTTGAGGTTGCTTTTGTACTTCTATTAATCAGTTTAATAGCATAGTTAATGGATATTAATACAATTCAATAGCTCATTTATCGGTGGCAATGTGATAAATTCTGAGATTACTACTGCACATGAACACACACATTTACTATTTCTCATTTACAGGTTATACATCTAAAACCGAATAACTTTGTGAAATGTGTTGTGTCTTACACGCTGCAATAACATGTTAGCCCCCGCCGCAACGCGCGGGTCATCTTCCAACTCGTTAGTTCTATTAGTGAATTGGGTTTCATGGGTTGGGTTTCTTAAGCCAAGTCAGACAAGGGTTTCACAAGAAGTTAGATTGTTTTGGTCTTATGTATAGATTTGATATTTCTATGCGTAAATTATCAATAAGCCCATCAAATAAGCTAAAGACAAACACCCTACATGACATGAAAAGGTATGTTTTAAGGTTCTTATGAAGTTGGATGGTTTCGGTAACGATTTCTTATTTGAATGACGAAAGAATTAAGTGTATTCGCACTGCAATTTGTTGCAAACGGCCCTAGTTTACACTTACGTTTAGTTCATGTGTGCGTTTTTTGCAAAGGGTCTTGATTGAAATGTAATCTTTTTGTTACTTGATTGGTTTGATTTGGATAAGGGTAATAAAAAAGCAAACTTGCGTGAAGGGACTTTGTGTGTACATTAATGAACCACAGAAGAAAGCTGTTTACGATCAGTATGGCGAGGAAGGTTTGAAAGTGTTGGAAGGTAACGTTGCTTGAATGAGTGAGTTGCATATCTCACATATCATTGATCATTATATAATGCTTAAAGTTACACTAATACAAAATACTTTCGGTGCCAATAATTCTGCTAGGCCCTATGTGACAGTTAATACTCCCCTGCAGTTTGAGCGGCGAAATCACGAAAGCTCTGACTGGAGAAGAAAACTAGAAAAGAAGAAATAACACAAAACAAAACATTAACTAATAAAACAGGAACAAAGGAAATCTTGACCTTGCACGACACTTAAACCTCGTGACCTTAGCACGAATAACACAAGAACGTGACCTTAGCACGTTTTAACAACTCGTGACCTTAGCACGAACGTGACCTTAGCACGTTTTAACGATGAAACAAACAATTATTTATCTTCTTTTTTTTTCTTTTTCTAAATGGTATATCAACCATGTGTCTCCCATTATTTTTAGGAAAAAAATCATCTCATGTTCAAATGAACATGAGAGGTAATGTTGTGTTTTTATGAGATTGTACATTTGAATTAAATAATCAAATGTACAATCACATAAAAACACAACATTACCTTTCATGTTCATTTCTTATCCTTATTTTTATCCTTATCTCTTCATTTATACATCAGCCCCACCTGATAGGTAACTTTTAACAACACCACTAAAATAAAGCACACCTCCATAAACACATTTACTTTTTAATAAACCAAACCACAACAGCCAAAACAAATCTATGTCATTCTATTATCTCATCTACCCCACTAATAATACAAATAGGCGATGAGATGAAGAAGAAAAGAAAGAATTATTGGAGAGATAATAAGGAGTAAAGTGGGAATATCTTGCAATAATATTAAGTGGGTCATATGATGCAAGTGAATGGGTGCGTTTGGTATGGGTATATGGGAATGGGGTTATGGGTTTCATAGTGATTAAAGATGTTTGTTTAGTGTGCCCAGAAATGGACTCATTACCCACCAATTTGGTGTCTATGAAATCCATTCCGTGGGCCCATCTCTTTTCCACTACAAAATTCATATATCTATACATTTTTTTCATACCATATTTTGTCATCCAAATATAAACAATCGTAATCATACACTTTTTCATATTCATTGTCATTCTACCCCATACCAAATCCGATACCCATTGTGATTCCTAACAACAAACCAAACGGCCCCTTATTTTTGTCGGGTGTTTTATTTAGTTATTTATGCTTTATGTTATCTCTAGTTCGAGCTTTTGTGTTTTTTCCGCTCGAACTAGGGGGGGTCGTATAATATCCCCATTATCCCATGTGGTGTCCCCCACCATTTCCACTGAGTGTATGCTTATATATTGTATCGAACACTTTGTAACGAGGGACTCAACCAACTCATTCAACAGCCAAAACAAATCTATGTCGTCATCATTTAGGTCTAATCCTCGGAATGCAGATGATATATTCTCCGAGTTTTTTGGAATGCAAAGTCCATTTGGAGGCACGGGAGAGTCTCATGGTGGGAACCCGTTTCCGAGGAGCATGTTCGGTGATGATATTTTTTCCCAGTTTACACATGTGGTCGGTGTTGGTGGTGAAGGATCAGCAAGTATGCCACCTACGAAAGGGGCTATGATTGAGCGCACTTTGCCGTGTAGCTTGGAGGACTTGTTTAAGGGGACTACAAAGAAAATGAAAATTTCAAGGGACGTTTCTAATGGTACTGGGTAAGCTTCTGATTTTTGTCCATAAATATTAAAAGCTACTGTACTTATTATGCATGATACACGATCCATATTTAAGTGATTGCTTCCTTATATTTGGAAATCCTGTGAATCTTTTTATCACTACTTGTTTGCCAAATCTTGCCTAGACCGTCATAACGTTGAAATTCTAATTAGTTGATTAACTTTCCCTATTGTGATACAAATCTCATTTGATTTTTTCAGACGTGATTGAAAAAAATCGGAAAAAAAGTTCGTCGAAAGTATCACGAGTATTTTTTTATCTTTCTATAGGAGGCACTTCTATATACTTTCGACGAACTCTTTTTTGTAACGATTAACGGTTTGTGAGATATTTAATTTTTAAAAAATAGGGTGAAAGTGAGTTTTTTAATTAAATTAAAATAAGAATTAATATAAACTATTAGATGAAAAAAAAATGGATGGATAAGATGAAGCGGTTTGTTATTTTTTTGACCATGTTCCTTATGGAACTTTTCTCATAAATAAGTATAAAATTTGTGAAAATGTTTTTATGTAATGTTTTTTTATTGTTAATGAACTTTAAATTTGATGTTAAAATAATTGAAAATGAAAAAAAAATGAAGGTCGCCTCATAGTGGCACTAGGTCGCTTGTAGGTCGCCGGAGAGAGAAAGCTGATGTGGCGGTGGAAAATCTAGGTCGCGACCACGACTCATAATGGGCAGTCTAATGGATTTGAAAATCCGATCGGTTGCAAGTACATAAAACTAAATATACATATTAAATTACAAAAGGTACAAAAACCACCTAATCTATCGCACGACCTAGTCATCTTATGATTCTCGAAACTTCTAACCAATCTGCCACATGTCATGATATCAATGGTTATTATTTTTTCATTTATTTGAAGTAAATTTTGCATGTTAAAAATAATATAAGACATAATATATATTATCTTTTATTTTCTTAAAATAATAATTATACCGTTAATTTCAGTTTTCAATTCTTTATAAATCGAGTCCAATATTGACATATTTTCATACACTTTCTCAAATCTTGATAATTAAATAAGTCATTTGTAGCTAACGCTGTAAATGAACCGGACGAACACAAACAGAGCCCTGCTTGTGTTCGTTCCTTTATAAAACAACATGATAAAAAATATGTAATTTGACTCCATAATAAAAGTTGACCCACTTTAACAATACAAATTTATTGTAGCTTTTTTCTAAAAAAAATTAAATACGTACGAGAAAGTATTTTTTTCATTTATTTAAATTTTATATATTTACTCATGACTTTTGCCCAACCGATTTCAAGGACATTCCATTTAATGAGTACATTTAATTCATGTAAGATTTTTTTATTATTAAAACAGTCATTTTATAAAAATATATTTATAAAGTAAATACTTTATTTAATATAGAATTTTATATGAAATATAAAGTAATTAAATTAAAATTAAAAGAAATAATATTAAATATTAGGTTTGGTTGTTGATAAATGGTAAAAATATATAGATTGGTTGTATGTATTGGTTGTATAGGTGGGGGTTCAATGTCTAAACAATCACATGAGCATTTTGTCTCATCAAATCACTACTAGATGAATATAACTATTTAAAAAGTCACAAGACGACAATACACACACACACACACACAAGAGAGCGGAATGAGAAAAAAACGGTCGAGACAACAACACAATAGTTCTAGTCTGGATGTATAATAGCAATATGATGCGCCTCCTCTATGTCATACAAAAAAAAAAAGTATCACAAAAACACACCCCAAAGAAAAACAAAAACACAGAAAATATAGAGATTTCAATTCTCTGTCGCGATGGTATGTTTCCGTTTTGCGTAACGATTAACGGTTTTGTAGATCATATATTAATTTTACAAAAAATAGGGTGCAAGTGGGTTTTTTAATAAATATTAAAATAAGAATTGAATAAAACCATTATATGAAAAGTAAAATGATGATAAGATGAAGCGTTATGTTCTTTTTTTTGACCAATGTTCCGTAGAGAACTTTTCCTCTAAATCAAGTATAAACTTTGTGAAAATGCTTTTAAGTAATGTTATTTATATATTGTTTAATGAACTTTAAATTTGATGTTAAAAGTAATTTAAAAATGAAAAAAAAATGTAAGTCGGCGCTCATAGTGGCACTCAAGGTCCCTGTAAGTCCAGCAAACGATAGAGCAAGCTGATGTTGGTCCGCGGAAAATCTAGGGTCGCGACCACGACTCATATGGGCAAGTCCTAAATGAGAATTGGAAAATCCGATCGCGTTGCAAGTACCGTAAAACTAAATAACATATAAATCACAAAAGTACAGAAAACAGAACCTAATCTATCAGCACACGACCAGTCTCATCTTATGAATCTCATGATAACTTCACACACACACACACACACACACATACCACAATGTCAAATGATACAATGGTTTATATTACTTTTGTTTCGATTTTATTGAAGTAAATTTTGCATTTAAAAATAATAGATAAACAAATAATATATCATTTTATTATTCTTAAAATAATAATTATACCGTTAATTTCAGTCTTTAATTCTTTATAAATCGAGTCCAATATTGACATATTTTCATACACTTTCTCAATCATTGATAATTAAATAAGTCCGTGTAGTAACCTGTAAATGAAACCGGGTACGAACACAAACCAGAGCCCCTGCTTTTGTTCGTTCCTTGTTATAAAAACAACAGATAAAAAATATTAATTTGAACGCATCATAAAAGTTGACTTGCCACTTTAATCAATACAAATTTATTGTAGCCTTTTTTGCCTAAAAAAAAATTAAATACGTATGAAAAGTACCTTTTCCCAACCATTTCAAGGACATTCCTGTAAAATAGAGACAATTAAATTCATGTAAAGAATTTTTTTTATTATTAAAAAACCATATTGTATAAAAATATCATTTTTATAAAGAAGTAAATACTTTTATTACTATAAATTTTATATGAAATAGAAGAGTAATTACAATGTAACATTAAAAGAAAATAACTATTAAATAATAGGTTTGAGTGTATGTGAGTAGAAATGTATAAAAGATAGTATAGCAGGTTGTAATGTATTGATTGTATACAGTGGATGAGAAAGAGAAAATAATATTTTAATGAGAGATTGAGTTGTAAATAAAATGATTATTAATGGTGTGTGGAAAGGAACATTTGTTAGAAAATCATAGAAATCAGATTAGTAATGGATAAAGATAAAAGAATGATTAGTTCAAATATGCTTAAACCTGTTAATATGCAAAAATATGATTACAATATTGATATGTTACCTGAAAATAGTTATAAAAGATTTGGATTAGAAACTATTGGTGAATTTATTCCATTTATGATTGTTGGAAATGGAGGATTAGGAGAACATAAACAGTTAAATTGGTTAAATTTATTTATGTATAAGAAATTTGGTATCAGAGCTTTGTGCTCTAAAAGAATTAAGTTAAGCAGAAGTTATTATTCAACTTTAGCTCTTGATTTTCAGTGGTTAATTTCTTAACCAAATCAATCAATTCATGTATCTTTTCTGGAAAAATAGTCTGCATAAATATTTTCTTCAGACTTTATTAATTGAACTTCAAAGTTGTAAACAATAATATCTGAAATAATATTGTTAATATCTTTTCGAATAATTTGATTTTTTAATTTTTGAGAAATCCAACTTTTTACAGTACTTAAAATAAATTTTTGAAAACATAAATATGGTTCAAATTTAATAAGACCATATCTAACTGCAGCCAATTCCTTTTTATTGATATCCCAATTAACTTCATTATTTTTGAAAGTTCCAGAATGATATCTACATAAAAATTATTTTTTATCATTCTCATATTTAAATTTTAAAACTACACCATAAGCATTATTTAATTGACTTGCATCAGTTTCAATAATCCATGTAAAACTTTTATTTTCATCAGGATAATTTAACTTTGGTAAACTTTTACAAATTTCTTTGATTTTTTAAATAATTTTGATGTCAGACTTAGACCATGACCATTGTACATCCTTTTTTAACTTCTTTTGCAAAGGTAATAAAATCTCTGCAAGTTTAGGAATAAATTCTCTAATTTGATTAACAATGCCAAGAAAAGCTTGTAATTCTTTTCTAGTATTAATAATCTCAATATTTCATTTTACCGGGGTATTGATTCCCTTTTACCCAAAAAAAATTAATCTCAATATTTTTTAAAATCTTTTCTGCAATATGACCTTGCATTTTAATTCCTCCAATATCAATTTCATGACCAAGATATTCAATTTGATTTTTAAATAACTCAGCTTTCTTTTTAGAAAGACTAATACCATATTTTCTGTTAACTCTATAAAATTATTTAAAATCCTTATATGTTCATCTTTTTCATGGGTAAATATTAATATATCATCAATATAAACCACACAATTTTCTAACTGATTATAAATTTTATCCATAAATGCTTGAAATCTTCCTGGAGCATTTTTGTAACCAAAAGGCAAAACATTCCATTCATAAAATCCATTAGGTACACTAAAAGCTGTTAACTCTTTACTGTCTTCAGTTAATTTTAAATGGTGAAATCCTGATTTACAATCAAATTTACTAAACCATTTATAACCTTGTATTTGTTTTAATTTTAAAATTTTGTTAGGTATAGGATATTTATAATCCTTAGTTTTAGCATTCAATATTCTATAATCAATTACCATTCTACTTTTACCTCTTTTTTGTTCTGAATGTTTTATAACAATAAAAGTACTACTACAATGTTTACTATTAGATTTTCTAATTAATCCTCCTTTTAGCAATTCATCAATAAGTAATTTGAACTCATCTAAATCTTTTTCTGTATTGTTAAATGGTTTTTGTTGAATAATTGAATTTTCATCAATCAATTCTATCTTTACTTCTGTTTTATGTTTTTCCCAATTTTCCAAAGGGTTTTCACTAAAACATTTTGCTAATTTAGAATAAATTTCTTTTTCTTCATCAATTTGAAAAGAATTGTTTAAAATCTCATAAGTAACTTCTTGAGTAATTTTTTCATCTCCTTTTATCCAAGGTGTAACTTTTCTTTTTTGATTTTTAACTCTAGGACTTTTAACTGTTTTCCCATCACACATAGTTGTAAATGAAATATATCTTTTGTGAATATAAACAGGCATATACAATTGTATAAAATCCCATCCAATCAGTATATCTTTTTCTTTTAAATCAAAACCATAAACTTTTGGAATTTTTAGTTTTTTATCAAAAATCTGGATATAAATATTTTCATTATAATTTTCAATCCTATTTCCTTCTTCATTAAATCCTTTTAAATTTACTGCAACTCTTAATTTTTTCCATTCAGGTAAACAATTTAAACTAAATAATGTAGCTTGAGCTCCTGTATCAAATAATCCTGAGTAATATCTATTAAGATATCTTGGATATATAACTTTAAATAGAATATTAGGTGTCATAATATTCTTTGTTTAACTCATCATAATTTTTGTTAATTCTTTTAGCACAAAATTCTATATTCTTGTATGTAAATATTAACTCATTATTATCCATTTTCCAAGGACTAACCATTTTATCTAACCACTTTGTTCCAATAATACATCTATTTTGTTTATCTGTTCCTTCTTCAAATTCAATAAGAATTTCTTTCGAAGCAATAATAACTATAACTTGGATTTTTCCTAATGATCTTAATTCATTAGTTTGGTATTTATAATATCTTGTATCAGATTCTTCTATTTTTAAGTTATTAATTAAATCAATATCTATAAAATTAGAACTAGCACCTGTATCAATTAAGATTGGCACTCTTTTTCTTATATCTTTAATAATTCCTTCAATATGAAATTGAGAATAACTTATAATATGTTTATTTTGACTAATAATTTCTCTATTATTTCCACTAGTACTAGGTTCTCTTCTAAAAGATCCTAACCTTTCAGTATAAATACTCAAATCTCTAGACATATCTGGTTCTAAATATAATTTTTCATCATCATTTAATGGTTTTAACACATCATCATATTCTTTATGAATAGTAACTGGTCCTAATTTACTTTTAATGTTAATATTATGTTTTGTACTTATAATATAGGCATTTTTACATCTAACAGATAATACTTTGGATCCTGGTTGCATATCAATACCTCTTAATCTATAATATAAAGTATAAGCTTTATCTATATTATTATCTGTAATACTTAACACATAATTTGGGTTTATAATAAATTTAACCTTTTGATATATTAAATTTCCTTTTAACTTTGCTATTATAGCTTTTTCAACTGGATAAATAATTCTTTCATCAACCATCATTAATTCTAATGGCGTATCAATACCTTCTCTAAAACAGGCTTTAACTATTATTTCCGTTGCTGCTAATTCAAGATACCTATATGTGATATTATCTTTTTCTACTTTAGCTATTTCATTTTTTATATTCATTTTATTTATTAAAGGAATACATTTTTTACCTTCTGTATCTTTAATATCAATAGCAATTTCTGCACTAGATATAACTTATAACTCATGTTTTTCTTTCTTAAATTTTTCTAAAAAGGTTGTTTAAACATTTTATCACTTAAAGTGAAATCTTTTTTATTTATTTTTTCAAAAATACTTTTATCAAAAATAATTCTTTGTTTTTCATATTCTTCATTTGAATCTTCTAAATAATCTAATTCTTTAATTTCTAAATTACTCATCTGTTTCTTCAGTATTACTACTGTAACTTGTTTGACTTATCTGAGTATTAGAATCAGATTCTTCTTCTATTTCATAATCTATAGAATAAATTGGTATATTATTTAAAATATTTTCTTGTTCACATAACTCTGTTAAAACAATATTAATTTCTATATAATTTTGTCTAAATTCTTTTTTATCTGAGTTTTTACAATCTCTACTCATATGTCCTATTTTTCCACACGAATAACATCTACATGTTTTAGGATTAGCTGGTAATTTTTTATAATCTTTTCTTTTAATAAAATACCTCTTCTTAGGATTTCTTTTGAAATAACTAAATTTTCTTTTACTATATTTAGCTTTTCTTTTATGCTTTTTATATTTTTTATTATTTCTATAATATTCTTTACAACCAATTCTTAATGGTTCATTTTCTTTACAACAATAATCTATATCTCTCATTTGCTTATTAACTGCTTTTCTATTTTCTTTATTCAAACAATAAGTTTTATACCACGTTCTTAAATAACTTATTCTTTCTCCTAAAGTATCTGTTTTAGGTGTTTTATTAAATTCATCAGTTATAAGCTGATTAATTGGACTTGGCAATTTATCATAAAATAACTATTTTAAATATGGGTCTTTATAATTTTGATACTTATAATAATTTTCTCTATAAGCACATATATAAACATCTAAGTGTTGTTTACACATAGAACATAACTGTATTTCTTTTAAATTTGCCAAAGCATTAATTTTAATTTGCTCAATTTGAGTACTATCAGCATTTAAATTTCCAAATTTTCTTCTAATTAATATCTCAAATTTTCTTAACATTCCTGTACTAGATGTTAAATTATTTCCTTCTAAATCAACTGTTCTTTGTAATAAATCCTTTTCTTCGTTAGTTAGATTACTAAGATATGTTTTAGCACTTCCAACTAAAGTTCCAAATATATAACTATAACTATCATTTAAACTTATCTTATTTTCTATTAATCTAGCATTAATTCTTCGTGCCCAATTAGCTATTTCTATCTCTATATTTTTAGGACAATCTAAATTTAAAATATCTGGATTTTCATCTGGTTTTGGAATATATTTATTTTTTAATCTCTTATTCCATAAAACTTGATCTCTTTTATTTTCATAAGTCTTTCTTTGATTAACATATTCTCCTTTAAATGGTCTATTTTTATAATTTCTATCTGTGTTTCTTACAGTAGACTTATCATCTTCTGCATTCATATTTATTTTTAACTCATTTTTTGTTTCTAAAACAGTGCTTATTAACTCACTTTCATTATTATTAGTAAATCTATACTCTGTATTTTCTGAAATACTTTCTTTGTCCTTTTCTATGTTTAGAATATTTAAATTTTCTAAATCACCTTCTAAATCTTCTATACTACTTTCTTTAGTATTTTCACTCTTTTCATTTTCACTTTATGTTTTGTTTATTTCATCAGTTTTTTCAAATTCTAAATATATATACGGGACACCCCCCATTTGGTATCAGAGCTTTGTGCTCTAAAAGAATTAAGTTAATTTGGGTTTATAAGTTATACGGGACACCCCCATTTGGTATCGCTGTTTCTTTTTCTTGTCTGTTTAGGAAAGGTGTCTTTTTGCATAATAGTATCTTTTTGGAGTTTGGTCCTAGATCCACAAATAATGTTTCTTTTTGTTTCTTAATGACAAATTTAATTAAAGAACATCATTATTTTAACATTTATCTAACTTATATGTTTTCATCACCGGTAGACAAATTTCTTGAGTGCTTCTGAGTTCCACCATCAAAGATTTCGTGTTTCAATTTCTAGGCACATAATAAAAGAAAAGATCTTGAATAATCTGTTTAACAAACACAATATTTAATAAGAAAAGAAACCCAGATAAGTTTTCATATAAAGTAACCCATGAAAAATATCTAATCAACATGATCTTGTCCAAAAAATACAACATTACATAGATCTACAGTTATAGATGTGATCTTCTTATTTTAACTACTAACCTAAACACTTTAAAAAAAATTAATTGGTATTCATCTTCTTCATACCTCCATGAAGCCACCATTAAAGACAATAGAAGCTTTTACTCAAATGATTGACAGTGAAGCAAACAATAAAATCTTGAGGGTAGCGATATCCGTGTGAAGGGCCGTCGGGGTAGCACCGGCGACGGTACGATGTAACTGGTGGTGGTGGGGATTAAAGAGTCATTGTTACATCTTCAGATTCACAAACTATAATATGAATCAAGACAACTACCATTGATAGATTGGAAAGAAAAAAGAAATATTGTGAAACGAATGATAGAGATGGGTTTTTATTGATAGAGATGAGTTTTTATTGTGATAGATTAGAAAGAAAAAAGAAATAGAAAAGTGTATAATATTGTGAAAGATATCCTGTATGGGAGAGACATGGTTTTTTACACCCATCCACATTAAGGATTTCACTCTACAATAAGCAAAAAGGAAACAAGAAAAATTTCTGTTTGAGAAATGAATTGTTAGCTAAAGGCCCATTAAGCAAAAAGTAAACAGGGACTCAAAAGTTTAGTAGTTTATACTCCCCCGTCCCAAATTAATAGTCCATCTTTTTATTTTGGGTTGTCCCAAAATTATTGTCTCATTCCAAATATAGTTGTGTGTAATGTAGCAAGTTTAAAATTATTGTCTCATTCCAAATATAGTTGTGTGTAATGTAGCAAGTTTACCATATTGCCCCTAATGATACTAGAAATTACAAACTTTATTAAAGCTTTAATTAATTCCATAAGGGTAAAACTGTCATTTTGCAAAAAAGTAATAGAGAGAATGCCATAATGATTATGTTTTCTTAAACTACTCCCTCCGTCCCATTTTTATTGTCTACGTTTCCTTTTTGGGATGTCCCAATTTAATTGTCCACTACTAAAAATAGATAAGGAAGTTTGATCAAGTTTACTATATTACCCTTGTTTGAAATTTTTATTACAAACTTCAAAGAAGAGTTTAATTAATTAGCTAAGGGTAAAACTGTCATTTTGTCAAAAAGTAAGAAAGAGAAAGCACTAATAAATGCACTTTTCGTGTGTTTTTTGTCGGGGGACAATTAATATGGGACGGAGGGAGTATAATAATATTTTGAAAGTAGAATTCTTTGTATAATGGTTACGGAAGTTGAATCGTTTTATAATGGTTTTGGAGTCATGTGACCAGATTGGAAATGCAGTAAAAGGGCACTTATATTTATTGGATTATGCTATTTGTAGAAAGGTTCAATGATCTAAAACACTAGCATTTTAACAAAAAACACGCGTCAGTTGAAATATGCTGTTAAACTGCAACCCACATATTTGTGCAACTATTAAATGGATTTACCATCTGTTGATTACCTTTTTCACTTCAAATTATCTGTGCTAAGTTAAGACTTCAGTTGTATTAATTTAGTAATTACTTAAGTGCTCACTTTGAGGTTAAGCAATTATTAGCTAGAGGAAACTAGAATGAGAAGACCATATTTTATAGTTTTTTTTACCTTATCTCAGGAGTTATGTTTGGTCCATGATGGGTACATACCAGTATAACTTAGATGTGCCATATAATTAACTAATAAACGGGCAAACGGAGAAGGATATGTGTTCAGGTTAATTACCGGGGAAGTCGAGCCTTTTTGGCTATGATGTACACGGCTTTACCGGTATTCCCATGGACGTTTATGAACTCTTTCTTGGCCATTCCAAGATGTTCACTCAACGAGGTTTGAATCCTAGTCTCTTCTTGAGAGTTTGGGGACACCTTGGAGATGGTTACTTCTGAATATAGGTTACTTCTGACTTAAACAAGTTGTGGGCATATAAAGATAAAATGGCCACATCTTGTTCGTAAGAATATTGTGTAGTATTATTCATCAAACTATTCTCTGTGCTTGAAGGCAGCTGCCCTTCCTTTACATATTTAACTAACTCGGTGACATGGTGGGTGTAACATTTGTATATAGTACATCTTGGTAGATGCAAGTTTTATGACAGTATACGCCTTACCATACACTAAAAAAATATCTGATTTTGTACAAATATGAATCCTTTATTCACAAAGCGTTAAATGCGCATAATTACAATTTACTTTAGGCCAATTATCATTTGAGGTAATTCACTTATATTATACGAAATAGCAACTACTTATTTAATGCAAAATAGAACATTCTATACTATTCGTCCGTTTCAGGCAATGTAATTGGCAACTCTACGCTAATTGGAACATACTTTAGATTTGCTGATTATAGGAATTAAATTGTGTTGACTAAACGGTCGTACATTGCCTAAGATGGACAAACTCTTTTTGTGTGCCTAAAATGGGTATTGTACGTTGCCTTGGCGTGCATCTAAATCTTTTGCAAATATTGCTCTATGCAAATATGGGGGGTGCGAATTGCTTTAAATTCTAAACGTGTGGCGAAATGATCAACAATGGGCAGACAGGGTAACTGAGTTGTGTGAAAACAAGTTGATCTTATAATGGGTCTATAGGGACGGGTTGACATTCTGCACAAATGATTACAAATATCATTTATCAGCATCATGATATTTTCTTTGCTAACAATTTGGGACCCCATTATGCCACCAGTAACTTTTCTCACTTGTTTGAACCCCTTATATTTGGCTAAATACCTTTTTACCTTATCGTTTCGCTAATATTGAAATAGAATCCAATATACTTAATTGGTTTAGGTATGGGTTCCTTCTATTAAATTTGCAGGAGATCAACCACAGTGGAAGAAATTCTTGCAATCGAGATACGACCGGGCTGGAAAAAGGGCACGAAAATAACTTTCTCCGAAAAGGGACACGAGCAGCGAGGCGTCATTCCTTCTGACCTTGTGTTCATCATTGATGAAAAACCACATGCAGTCTTCAAGAGAGATGGTAACGACCTCGTTGTCACTCAAAAGATATCCCTTGCTGATGCTCTCACTAGCTACACAGCACAAATCACCACCCTTGATGGACGAAGCTTAAACATTCCTGTCAACGGTGTCATCAGTCCGACGTATGAGGAAGTAGTTAAAGGGGAAGGTATGCCTATTCCCAAAGAACCAACAATAAAAGGAAATTTGAGAATCAAATTCGATATCAAGTATCCTACAAGATTGACTTTGGATCAGCAAAAGGGTATTAAGATGCTGTTGACGTCTTCTTGAGGTTGTGTCACAGGTGGGTAAACTATTAGGGTCTGTTTACTACGACGGAATGAAATGAACATCGTAATGAAATAAATGAAGTAATTGAGTGACGCATTACGATTATAATTATGTGTGGTTGTATACATAGAATGGAATGTAATCAATAATACAGTAAAAAGACTAAAATAGCCTTTGATGATGTATATTGTTTTGTTTTGGTAAGTAATTAATAAAAGGCTTTTATGTAATTATCTAACTATTCCAAGATGTAATGGAAAAAAAACAAAGACCCTGAATGAAAATGATGTTTTTTGATGTAATGAGTGATTGCATGTAATGAGTCATTACGATGAAACAAACATACTTTTTCATTCCGTCGTAATGATGTTTTACATTCTTACTCTCATTACGGCGTACAAAACACTATGTTATAGTGGTGTTCTTTACATTGTCTTGTTTTAAATGCGGAAATTGTTGCTGCTTTTGAATTATTAGATAGTAGTATTATTTATCAAAAAGGAATCTTGTGAATTGTGGTCACCGGGTTTGTTGGCTAGATTTTTAGCTTAATTTGTGAGTTTTCTTGTAATCTGTTGAAACTTTT
This sequence comes from Tanacetum coccineum, assembly GCA_026074375.1. NCBI lineage: Eukaryota > Viridiplantae > Streptophyta > Magnoliopsida > Asterales > Asteraceae > Tanacetum > Tanacetum coccineum. The sequence continues at coordinate 52,958 of BQNB010004629.1, read as the reverse complement.
TGTATGAATTTATTCTCAAGTTGTGAATACGATTGGCTCAACTTGGTCAAAATGCGTCTAAGAAAACGCTTTTCACACAACACATGCAGTTGTCGGTCTGTCGCAGAGGTATCAAAATGAGCAGGTTCAATCCTTTGGCCCGAAATGTACGCATACGATGTGGCCCGAGATCAATCATTCAATCCTGCGCCTTGCTTGAGACTGGACCTAAAAGTATTGGCTTATAACGAGCCATCAGAAGAGATGAACGGAATACCAGACCGAAGTAAATTGGTTCGGCTTTGTTTTGTGTCGGTTCATTCAGTTCGGTTTGGTTTTTATAGTTTGGGTGTGTTGTGTTTTTTCAGTTTTGGCTCAAACTAAACCAAGCCAAATCGAAACCAAAAATCATAAAAATATATAGAACCTTCGGTTTTGATTGAACCGGTTTGGCTTATTTTTTGATTCGGTTCGGTTTTTGGTTTGTTTTGCTCAGCCCTACGACACACATTCAAAATGTTGATAAACCACATAACATGTATTATATCAAGCGAGTGAGAGGATAATACTCACGCCTAATTGGATGCCTAAATCTAGGTGTCAGTATTTCGTTAGTTGTAACTAGGGGTGAGCATACCGGACCGGAGACCGGACCGGACCGAACGTATTTCGTTCCGGTCCTCGGTCCGGGGTATTTGTTATTTTCGGTCTCGGTCTGGTCCGGTCCGGCTCGGTCCGACCAAAAACCCGACTATTATGCCGTGTAGGACCGGACCGGACCAAAGACCGACCCGGACCGGACCGTACCATTTCGGTCCGGTCCTCGGTCCGGCATTTTGGACCAAGTCGGTCCTCGGTCCGGTCCGCTCTTTGGACCGTGCTCACCCCTAGTTGTAACAAATTGACACACTTTAGCATAAATCAATGAGTTGATGACACCCGGATTTACGCATACACTTACGTATGAATTTAGCTTTTCCGATCATTTTTGTAAAACTGAATCGTAAAAACTGTCTGTAGATTAAAACTTTCAAATGTAAACATAATCTGTTAAAAAACTTTTGGTATGATTACCGTTCATATCTGTTAATTTCTTAGTGCCCATTTGAAGTTTGAAAATCCAATTGTGGTTAATTAGTTAAGTGGAACGTATTAACCGAATGTCGGGGTTTTATATTTCGGTTTTAGCTGAATAAACTATTTAGTCAAAATTACCATCTATAAACACACCCAAAAGGGGTTGCTTCTAAAGAGAACAAGGTGAAACCTTATAATCGTTATAGGCGCCTTCGCGTCGGCTTATACCCTATAATATTCCTATAACATGAGCAACTCTATCTCGGTTTTAAAATGGTTACAATGAGAAAAAATTAAACACACATACTGTATACGGAGTCAATACGCCGTATCTCAAACCCAAGGATACGCCGTATTGCAGCCTGTATATAAAAAAATTGTTTAAGTTGCTAGAATTTAAAGGACTGATAACGTCCAGGTCCCTCACCGTATCCATAGAGGTTCGATACGTCGTATGGATTGTCTGGGAAGAGACTCAGCAAACAATTAAAATTACAAACAATAAACAATTCAAAACACCCAGGTTGTCTCTCGGTAAGCACTTTTCTTTCAGCCAGTCTTTATTCTTCTCTTTAGCTTTATTTGGTGTGCTTCACGAGACATACGCGATTCTTTTTGTTGAAGAGGTCGTAATAGATGTTAGACATGGTCCCATGGGTTTTTCCCCAAGTGTCACATTTGCTTGGACCGATGGTAAGGAATTCTTCATCGGACCCTATTGAGTATCGTATGACCTTGAATTCTTTAGAATTGCATAATTTATCTGGGTTGCTGACGTCGCATTTCGTACAAATATGTATTTGAGGAGAATACTCATTACTTTCTTCAAAGTTATAGATTTCATTCCCTTCTTGTGCATCCAAATAGGGTTTAAAAAACGAGTCAGAGCAGGAGTTTTTGCGGTTTTTATCGCAGGGTTAATCGTATTCGTCGTCACTTGGTTTGATGTCGCTTATTGATCCTTTGTCATTACATTCCCCTACATAAAATCCCATAGTCCATTCTTAGTGTTTCTATCCAGGTTCCAATGATTTTTAAATTTCGATCCTAGCCAATTTAAAAATTCAAGAATAAAAGAAATCAAAAATAAAAACTATTAAAGCGAAAAAACTAACAAAAGAATTAAAAAAAAAAAAAATTTAAAACCAATTTATGTGTCGAGCGCGCGATGTAAAAAAAAACCTTCTCCAATGTTGACACTATTCTTAGCTCTATTTCACTGTAATGAATAGTAAAGCACTAAATATAGTGCTACACTATGTATATTGTTTTGTTTTGGTAAGTAATTAATAAAAGGCTTTTATGTAATTATCTAACTATTCCAAGATGTAATGGAAAAAAAACAAAGGCCCTGAATGAAAATGATGTTTTTTGAAGTAATGAGTGATTGCATGTAATGAGTCATTACGATGAAACAAACATACTTTTTTCATTCCGTCGTAATGATGTTTTACATTCTTACTCTCATTACGGCGTACCAAACACTATGTTATAGTGGTGTTCTTTACATTGTCTTGTTTTAAATGCGGAAATTGTTGCTGCTTTTGAATTATTAGATATTATTTATCAAAAAGGAATCTTGTGAATTGTGGTCACCGGGTTTGTTGGCTAGATTTTTAGCTTAATTTGTGAGTTTTCTTGTAATCTGTTGAAACTTTTTGTATGAATCTATTCTCAAGTTGTGAATGCGATTCGCTTAACTTGGTCAAAATGTGTCTAAGAAGACGTTTTTCACACAACACATGCAGTTGTTGGAAGTATCAAAATGAGCAGGTTCAATCCTTTGGCCCGAAATGTACGCATACGATGTGGCCCGACATCAATCCCGCGCTTTGCTTGAGACTGGACCTAAAAGTATTGGCTTATAACGAGCCGTCATTTTTGGTCACCAGATTTTTTTCGGAATCCCGGTTAAGGACCCCCTATGTTTTGGCCTGAGTTTGAGAGTTGAGACTAGCTAGGCTTTTATCTTTTACTCCCTCCATCCCATTTTTATTGTCTACGTTTCTTTTTTGTGATATCCCAATTTAATTGTCCACTATTAAAAATAGATAGGGAAGTTCGATCAAGTTTACTATATTACCCTTGTTTGAAATTATTATTATAGACTTTAAAGAAAACTTTAATTAATTAGCTAAGGGTAAAACTGTCTTTCTGTCAAAAAGTAAGAAAGAGAAAACAGTAATAAATGCATTTTTCTTAAACTGTGCGTTTTTTGTCGGGAGACCTCAAGACAATCTTTAATATTAGGTCTCATAAATGTTATTGTTACAGCCTTACAGGTCCTGTAGTAGTGATATTGCTTTATGTGAGCATTTAATTGTTTAGTTAGGCTTGCAAGGTGGTAGTTATCATGCCATTAAATTTAAAAGATACATGCAGAAGAGATGAACGGAGTACTGGACAGAAGTAAATTGGTTCGGCTCGGTTTTGTCTCGGTCCATTCAGTTCGGTTTGGTTTATATAGTTTGGGTGTGTTATATTTTTTTTCAGTTTTGGCTCAAACTGAACCAAGCAAATCGAAACCGAAAATCATAAAAATATATAGAACCTTCCGTTTCAGTTGAACCAATTTAGCTTGATTTTTCGATTCGGTTTTGTTTTTGGTTTGTTTTGCTCAGCCCTACGACACACATTCAAAATGTTGATAAACCACATAAAATGTATTATATCAAGCGAGTGAGAGGATAATACTCACGCCTAATTGGATGCCTAAATCTAGGTGTCACTATTTTGTTAGTTGTAACAAATTGGCACACTTTAGCATAAATCAATGAGTTGATGACACCCGGATTTACGCATACACTTAGGTATGAATTTAGGTTTTCCGATCATTTTTGTAAAACTGAATCGTAAAAACCGTCTATAGTTTAAAACTTTCAAATGTAGACATAATCTGTTAAAAAAACTTTTGGTATGAATATCGTTCATATCCAAATCAAAGTATCTGTTAATTTCTTAGTGCCCATTTGAAGTTTGAAAATCCAATTGTGGTTAATTAGTTAAGTGGAATGTATTAACCGAATGTCGGGGTTTTGTATTTCTGTTTCAGCTGAATAAACTATTTAGTCAAAATTACCATCTATAAACACACCCAAAAGGGGTTGCTTCTAAAGAGAACAAGGTGAAACCTTATAATCGTGGCGCCTTCACGTTGGCTTATACCCTATAATATTCCTATAACATGAGCACTTTGCTCAATAACATCTATATAACACACCATAAAAAACATCTTACCCACTATAAAAAAACCCATAACTATCACAATCCAATAGCTATGACCTTATAACACCAAACCTTGTAAAACATGCTATAGTGGTGCCATCGGTGCCATTTTGGCACATATAACCAATGTTTTAAAACCCGGCCGGTTGAACCGGAAACCGGCTCGAAGACCGGGCCGGATGTGACCGGGTTTTTGCTTGTTTGAGAACCGGATTAAACCGCCGGTTTTTTGTTGACCCGGGTTAACCCGGTTTAATAAACCCGGCCGGGTCTTGACCTTTTTTTAAAAATCTAACAGAAACATTTTTTCTTCCTAAACTTTTCTTAGTTTGGTTGTTTTTCAACTATATATATCTGTTACTTCTAAATTTGAAATGTGATCAGACTATTACTTCTAAAATTGACGTGTCATTTTAACAAAACTATGGATGTTTTTAGTTGTTTCATTTATCAGGTGTTCTTTAAATGTTTGATTGATATTTGAGTTTGAGATTTATTTTATATTCTTGTCTGCTGTGTCAAATTGCATTTCATTTTCATGCAGCACAAGTGCTCTTGTAGAACTTATTATCTGGCTGCGTGATTGTGCTTATAGTAATTCTTTAAGTACTAATTAAAACCGTAAAACATATAATATGTGGCTTGCGTATTTACATACGTATCATAATATGCGTTTAACTCATGTAATTTTTGCTGCAATTTTCACCAAACTAAAAAACTAAAAGCTTATTAGTAACGACTCAATCTTTTTCATTGATTCAATTGTAATTAAAAATAATATCAAATAAATTACGAGAGTAACACAACACTACATATTAAAAATAGGAAGAAAATAATATATATATATATATATTCTAGTTAAAGTAGTGTAACTCCTTAAAATTGTTAAAGTGAAAAGTATTTTGGACATTTGAATCTACTACTTTTAATAAGATCACATCAAGCTCATTAAATGAAAATCAAAAATATTATTAATTACATTTCTATATTAATAAGGGTATATTGGATAATCTTTCTATTTCATCAAATGTATGTTACAAAATAAACTTCTCTAAATGTAACTTATCCCCATAAATTGTCCTTTAACTAGATATTTATTATTAAATTATCCTTTGACTATATATTTATTATATTAACACCATTCATCCACTATAATATCATCTAAAACTAATCAATAGCTCCAATGGTTTCATGGTGTACGAGTTCGTAGAGTACGATTCAGTGATGTACGATTCGATGGTGTACGAGTTCATGGTGTACGAGTTCGTGGTGTACGAGTTCGTGGTGTACGAGTCGGTGGTGTATGAGTGGATGATGTACGAGTTTGTGGTGTACGAGTTCGTAGTATACGAGTTCGTTGTGTACGAGTTCATGATTTATGAGTTCGTGGTGTACGAGTTTGTGGTGTACGAGTTTGTGGTGTATGAGTCGGTGATGTACGAGTCGGTAGTTTATGATTCGTGTGTAGCGAAACTCGATTTCACCATGGTGTACGAGTTCATAGTGTATGAGTGGGTGGTGTACAAGTAGGTGGTGTACGAGTCGTATACTCTGTATACTCTATATCACTTTGTTTGTATTTTCTTTTTTAATGTTTGTGAATTTTGATTGGGTATCATTTATTAATGTTACCATGAGATAGGTTTTTGATAAATTAAACATGAATGAAACATAAATGACAAGAAAAAAAAGCATTAAAGAGGTTGACCATATTTAAGGTTAAGGTTAATTCTCCAAAGTACCCTTAAAATGTATTTAATTACTAACCCTTATTTACTCTTGTCTCTTTCATCCATTAATAATCTCATTTAATTCAATCAATAATCCAATGGTTTAGATCACTTCTCATTTTAACAATTTTAAGCTACTACACTACAATAACCTTCCCATATATATATATATATATATATATATATATATATATATATATATATATATATATATATATATATATGTGTGTGTGTGTGTGTGTGTGTGTGTGTATGTGTGTGTGTGTGTGTGTATTGAACTGGTTTGACCCGACAGTTCAACCGGTTGAACCGATGACCCGATGAACCGGGTGCTATATCGGGTTGATAAAAAAACCAGGTTTTAAAACATTGCCTATAACCATTATACATCCATTACACCGTTCCAGCTAAGGCTAGTGGTAACAAAGAGTCATTGCAACCAACATCACCACTAACTCGGTGTAATAAGACAATCAACTTCACAACACAAATATACCCCACAAAAACCAACATCACACACACACCACCTCTTTTTTTTCTTTCTTGCATGACTTGGTTTTAGAGAAGGCCGACTTCTGAAAACATGTCTAATGAAGGGGTTGGTAACAGCTAGCACGCGTGGTATAAGGAAGAAGACCCGTCTTTTTCGTTAAAGCATCTTTAATGTGTGCACTAAACTTGTTTTTGCACCAATTTAGTGCTAAAATGTTAAAAAAAACATTCTCCAATGTTGACACTATTCTTAGCACTATTTCAGTGTAATGAATAGTAAATCACCAAATATAGTGCTACACTATACTTAACACTTTTTTAAACTCATCTTATCTATTATATCTTTGATAGTTAACTATAAACATAAATATCAACTTATATAAACTAAATTTTTATAAGTTTACAATCAATACGTTTACAATGAGCCCAATATTGATATACATTATTTCAACTATTTTTTATATTTATCGTGTCGACGTGTTCTTTAAACTAGTTTAAAATATTTAGTGCAAAAGTTTAGTGTTATATATATATATATATATATATATATATATATATATATATATATATGGGATAAAGCCGTAGAATACCAACGAACTTTGCCTAATTTATCGATTTGGTACGTGTACTGAAACAATTATTGATTTGGTACGTGTACTTACATAAAGTGTTCTCATTTGCACATTTTGATGATGTGTCACGTTATTGATGTGCCACGTGTCAGCATATCACGTATGACACATCATCAAAATGTGCAAATGAGAACACTTTATGTAAGTACACGTACCAAATCGATAATTGTTTCAGTACACGTACCAAATCGATAAATTAGGCAAAGTTCGTTGGTATTCTACGGCTTTATCCATATATATATATCATGCAAGTATGTGCTTTAAAGATGTCTTTTTTAACATTATTTAGTGCAAAATTTAATGTTAACATTGGAGATACTCTGTTGTGATAAAGCTAAAAGGAAGTAAAACAACAAAATAATAGCGCCATTAGACAAACAATTATGCCAGTTTAGATACACTAGTAGGAAACAAATACTGATAGAATCAAAAAATTCAGTCATAAAATAGAAACTCAAAAGGGACACCTGAAGTAGCACACCGAAAGATTGAGGCTTTGTTAGCTGAGCACATTTTAAGAATCCTACCCACAGCTTTTGGTTTTTCCAAATCTGTAAGATGATATATAGATTACCATTATATAAAGGTCCAAGTGTGTAGATTCAATAAGTGCAGCGTAAGCACATTTCTCACATGTTTGCTTATAAAATCCACCTGTATCATATCGTCACCATCAGATCTCACATTATATCAAAAGCAGGGGTGGCTCAACCTCCTTAGTGGCCTAAAGCGAAGCTTTAAGACGGGGCCTTTTATCGAAGTTATCTGCCAAAAAACCGTTTATTTAAAATTTACATTTTCAAGTTTTTATGTGAAATCTTTGGATTAGTTTTCTGAAATCAATATAGTATGATATTTCATTTACAATTGATAATTGAGCCAATAAATATGATTTTGGTGACACTTTAGATCGTTGACAAGGAGGTGACAAGGCTTTTTTGGTGGCTAAGGGTTGTGATAGAGGTGCGTGTAAGCTGCTTGGTGACATGGTGGTGAAGTCATGGTGGTGCTAGGTAGCTTGCTTAGTTTAAAAATGGGTAAAAATAAGTGAAAATGGGTCACGGGTTTGGTTTTGGTTCGGCTTAGGGTTTATGGTTTTAAAATGTGGATTAGGGTTAGGATTAGTGATATTTTAGGGTTTAGGATTAAGGTTTAGTGTTAGGATTAAGGTTTAGGGTTTATTTTTAAGGTTTATGGTTTAGTTTTAGGTTTAAAGTAAAATTAGGGTTTTAGGGTTTCATTTAAGGTTTAGGGTTTTAGATGACTTAGGGTTTAGGAGTCATGCATTAAGTGCTTGTACCTTATGTTAAAGTGTTAGTAAGAAACTAGAATGAATTTGGAGGTAAAATGACCTAGTTTGACTTTCTTGCATTATTGACTTGTACATTGAGCTTTAGAAAGTTGTAACCTAATTTAGGAGGGAAAAGATATTCAAATGTGGTGCTATGATACTTGTACACATGCTTTAAAGGTTTGTATATTCATTTTATATTTATACATTACATATAATTAGGGTTTTGATGTAAACGTTAACGTTTAATGCTTTGTTTTGGAATAACTTTTGAAAGTACGTAAATGGATAATGTAACTTGGTAAAAATGATATTAGAATAAAGACTTGACATATTAGGATGTTTACATGAATAAACATAGATAAGATGGCATTAGTAGTTGCTTGATGCTCGATTACATTAAGCGATGCACGATAACGAATCTCCTTCGCACACGCCGACCAAACTAACCCCTTAAAAAAGTGTGTATATAACTAGCGAACAACTAAAATAGCTGAAAATAACGATGCAACTAACAAAAAAGAAGTAAAATAACAAAGATTAAACAAAAGTTAAGAAAAGTGCTCCCACCCTTAAAAGAAATAACGGACCCAAGAATTTCTGTTGATGCCGATGTTGAATTTAGAGAAACAGAAGAGGAAAACATGGCACGAATTTTATCTTCGCTTTCCCTACGTAAATTCAGGTCCTCTTTTAAAGTTTCCTATCTTACTTTTACTATAGGAAAAACTACTTTACTTCAGATTCATGACTTCTCTATCCATTCGCGTTCCCACGTAAATTCTGGTCCTCTTTTAAAGTTCCATCTTACTTTGACTATAGGAATACGACTTTACTTCAGTTGCTTGACTTCTCTATCCATGATCTCCACTGGTTCTTCCACAAACTTGAGTTTGTCATCGAGTCGAAGTTCTTGCCACTGGGCAAATTCGTTCAAGGATTTTGAATGGTCCAATGTACCTAGGATTAAGCTTTCCTAGCTTTCCAAAACGAATGACACCTTTTCGAGGTGATACTTTCAACATAACACGATCTCCAACTTGAAATTCTAAAGGCTTTCGCCTTATATTGGCGTAAGTTCTCTGCCGATCTCTTACAGCTTGCAAGCGTTGTCGAATTTGTACTATCTTTTTAGTGGTTTCATGGATTATTTCTGGTCCCGTAAGTTGAACATCTCCAACTTCGGCCCAGCAAACAGGTGATCTGCACTTTCGACCATAAAGTGCCTCAAATGGTGCTGCCTTAATACTGGCATGGTAACTGTTATTGTAAGAAAATTCTACTAATGGTAAGTGTTTTTTCCCATCCTTTTCCAAAATCTATAACACAGGCTCGAAGCATGTCTTCAAGTGTTTGGATGGTTCTTTCACTTTGTCCATCGGTTTTAGGATGATATGCCGTACTCATGTCTAATTGAGTACCCAAAGCACTTTGTAATGATTGCCAGAATCTAGATGTGAAATGATTGTCACGATCCGAGATGATAGATATTGGCACTCCATGCCAGGAGACTATTTCCTTTATGTACAATCTTGTAAGGGTTTCCATACTATCTGTCTCCCGAGTAGGGATGAAATGTACGGATTTGGTGAGGCGATCGACAATGACCCATATTATGTCATGTCCGTTTGAGGTTTTGGGTAGATTTGTGATGAAATCTATTGTTATTCTCTCTCACTACCACATAGGAATCTCTGGTTGTACCAGTAAGCCGGATGGCTTCAAACATTTTATCTTAACTCTATAACACGTCAAACATTTGCCAACATATTCAGCGATGCCACTAATAAAGTTTCTTTAGATCTTGATACATTTTGTCAGAACCTGGGTGAATGGAATACTTCGATTTATGGGACTCATGCATGATCAAGTTTCTCAGATTACCAAAGAGTGGTAACCAACTTCGATTCTTGATACATCGGGTTCCATCAGGATGTATTTCAAATGATTTGTCCATTTCTCGTAAGTTTTCAGCCTTGATGTTTTCTTCCTTGAGTGCTTCAGTTTGAGCTTTAAGAATTTATGAAGGTAAGTTTGGATGAATGGTCATAACTAATGTTTTAACTCGGAGTGGTTTGACTCGTTCCTTCTGGCTTAAGGCATCTGCCACGACATTTGCTTTTCCAAGATGGTAGCGAATTTCACAATCGTAATCTGCAAGCAATTCTAGCCAACGGCGTTGTCTCATGTTCAACTCTATCTGATCAAGGATATGCCGAAGACTTTTATGATCAGTGAACACGGTACATTTAGTGCCATACAGATAGTGTCTCCAAATTTTAAGAGCAAACACTACTGCTCCTAATTCAAGATCATGAGTGGTATAGTTTTCTTCATTAGGCTTAAGTTGTCGGGATGCATATGCAATAACCTTCTCTCTTTGCATTAACACCGCTCTCAGACCTTGATAGGATGCATCACAGTAAACAACAAAATCGTCATTTCCTTCTGGTAATGCTAAGATTGGAGCTTCACATAACTTCTGTTTAAGCAGTTGAAAAGCTGTCTCTTGTTCTTCGCCCCAGATATACTTCTTGTTTTTCTGGGTTAATTCAGTCAAAGACTTTGCAATCTTCGAGAAATCTTTGATAAATCTTCGATAATAACCGACGAGTCCTAAGAATTGATGTATTTCTGTGGGTGTAGTAGGAGTCCAATTCTTAACTGCTTCAATCTTGGCGGGGTCAACATGCAGTCCTTGATTATCAATTAAGTGTCTAAAAAATTGCACGATACGAATCCAGAAATCACACTTGGAGAACTTGGCATACAACTTTTCTTTCTTGAGTAATTCTAAGATTATTCTCAGATGATTTACGTGCTTTTCTTTGTTACGAGAGTAGATGAGAATATCATCAATGAACACTATCACAAATTTATCCAAGTATGGTTTACACACACGATTCATGAGATCCATGAATACAGCATGCGCGTTAGTTAAACCAAATGGCATCACTTGAAATTCATAATGTCCGTATCTTGTTCTGAAAAAAGTCTTGGGAATATCTTCATCCCTGTCTCTCAGTTGATGATAGCCTGATCTTAAGTCAATCTTCGAGTAGACACTCGAACCTTGAAGTTGGTCAAATAAGTCATCAATCTTGGGTAATGGGTAACGATTCTTTACGGTAAGTTTATTCAACTCCTGATAATCGATACACATCCTGAAAGATCCGTCTTTCTTTTTGACAAATAAGACAGGAGCTCCCTAGGGTGAAGTACTTGGTCGAATAAAACCTCGGTCTGCTATCTCTTGAAGTTGATTAGATAGTTCGTGCATTTCAAAAAGAGCTAATCTATAAGGTGCTTGGGCTACTGGTGTCACTCCTGGAATCAAATCGATTTGAAATTCTACTTGACGAACAAGAGGAAGGCCGAGTAGATCTTCAAGAAAAACTTCTAGGAATTCTCTAACTATTGGGATATCTTCTAGTCTTTTCTCGTCTGACTTCTTTTCCATTACTTGGATTACAAAAACTTAACAACCTCGGGATATATATCTTTCGGTTTTTATACATGATATGAGGTTTAGTAGGGTTTTGCTTTGGTCACCTCAGATGATCAAAGTTTCATCGTTGATTGGAATGTAGATAACTTTCTCATCACAAATAATTCTAGCATGATACTTGGATAGCCAATCCATACCAATGACGACGTCAAAACTACCGAGTTTGATTGGCATAAGATCAATTTCGAAAGGTTGGTTTAACAAAGTCAGAGTTGCACCCTAAATAACGGTGTTTGTGCTTACTAGGTTTCCGTCAGCCATTTTGATATTGTAAAAGATACATATTGTAATGGGTGGAATATTTAGCTTAGAGGCAAGAGATATGGATACAGAGCTTTTATCGGCTCCTGAATCAAATAATACTCTAGCTAGATGTTGGTTTAAAAGGAACATACCCGTGACTATGTTCGGGTCTTGGTGAGCATTCCTATCCCTCAACATGTAGGCTCTTACCTGGCCATTGTTGGTGGTGGTCTTTTGACGCTGATTTGCATAATGCCCTTTCTCTCCACAGGCATGACAAGTAACTGTCACTGGTAGCAGATTACTTCCAGTGGCTGGTCCCTTGTTTCTGCAGTTCTTGGTCAGATGGAGCACCTTGTTGCAAGTATTACACTTAAGAGTGCAAGGTCCTGTGTGATGCAGAGTGCATTTCTTACACAAGGGACGATTTCCAATATACCCATTGTTTTCAGTTAGAGTGACAACATAAGACCTGAAGGTTTCCTGTCTTCTGCTTTGTTGTGGTTGGTAATTATTTTAGCGGTTGTTGGTGTTGGTGTTACGGTAGTTGTTGTTGTTGAAAGTTCTTCTGTCGTCAAACTTGTGTTTTTGATCACTTGATACTTGCACCGGAGTGTGCTGTGTTACCTGATCCATTAGCCTCTGGGCTATGTTAATGGCTTCCTCTAGAGTTTGAGGTTTAGAGGCGGTAACATTTCCTTTAATACTTTGAGGCAATCCCTAGATGAAAACTTCCATCATTTTCTCAGAATCTAGCACCATAGTGGGGCACAAGGTTGCCAATTCTTGGAATCTTCTCACATATGTCTTGAGATCATTCCCCTTCACATTCAGATGGTAAAATTCGTCTTATATCTTCTGGACCTCAGTTCAGGGACAATACTTCTTTATCAAAAGCTTTTTGAATTCAACCCAGGTAATCTTGTAAGATTTTTCTATCGTAATAGGTTGGGCAAAAGAATTCCACCAGGATAGAGCTTCTTCAGTTAAAGTACTAGTAGCAAACTTCACCTTGCAGTCTTCGATACAGTTGCTACGGGAAAACACTGATTCAGTTCGCTCAAACCAGCGGATAAGTCCAACAGCACCTTCTGAACCTTTAAAGTTGAAAGGTTGGCAGCTCATGAACTCTTTGTAGCTACACTTTCTTGCTACAGGAGCTTCTCTTTCTTCGGTGTTCCTATTGGTATTGTCAGCATTTGCCATCGTTGCAGCTTGTGCTTCCAGAGCTGCGGTAACACTATCAACAACTAGTTTCCTGATGGCAGCTTGAGTCATGGCTGGTGCTTTAGATGTTGATGTCCTTTTGGGAGGCATTCTATCAACATAAGACAACACGTAATAAGAATGATATCACAAGTCTTAAAATGATTAAAGTTTAAAAATAAACATTGTCACAATACTGATATCATAGATAATTCATATCAAATAAGTATCTATGAGTTATTTAAAAGTCATGGTATGATTCATAATGATGAAGACGGAGATGATGATATAGGATACAGGATGAATATAAAACGGGATCACCATTATATTATATCATGAACGACTTGCCTTTGTACTGTACATAGTCAAAATTTGACAATTGTTGTTATTTATACCACACATCCCGTGGCTGGGTTCTATCAAAAGCTATAACTAGTATCTAATCTAGTAGTTCGATGGTCCTTCCTGGCTGTTCTTGTGTTCATAGATTGCATCCAGAAGACTTTCCTTATTGGCTTGGTGACGAACCTGGATCTCCTTGATAATTTGTTCTAGATTAGCAATCCTGAAGAGAGCCAGAGCAATCTTGCTATTATTTCCCATTTGCTTTCTTTGAAGTTTAGCAATTTGAGTACGAGACTCTCGGAGTTCAGCTTCCAGATTGTCAAAATCTTCTTATATGATCACCCTGCCATTTTCGAGACCTTCTATTTTGTCTTCTATGTGCTCAATGCGGTCGAGAGAGAGTTCATCTAGGTGATTCAAAATTTCCTCAATTTGCTCCTCGTGACGTTCCAGACTTGTCTTACGAGAGCTTTCTCCTATCTCAAATGCTTGAGGTAGGGCAGAAGTAGAGGGGGGTAATCGGTAACAGCCTCGTTTCTTTAGTGGCAATAATTCCTCAGGAAGAAAGAATTCTTAAGGATTAAACATTGGAGATAGCATTGAAGATGGAGGCATAATAGTTGGCGGTAGAATAGGTGATTCTTTATCATAGTATGCATGCATGACTTTCATATAGGGGTCATCATGAAAAAGTGAAAGAGTTGGTGAAGCTATTGAAACTAAACCAAATGAGTTATTTGAAGAGCTAGAATAAGTTGTTCTTGGTGAAGCTGTGATATAGTCTGGGGAAGCCGGGATAAAGTTCAGAAAGTTAGAGGAAAAAGCATCCTCAATATTGGAAGTAGGGTGGTTGGGAGAAGACATCGCTCTGTTAACAACCCAGTCGTAAATAACATAAGTTTTTTATATAATAGTATAATAGTTATGTACTTTACATACAATTCCGAAAGATGTAGTGGCACAGAGGACTTTCTTGGATGGAAAAAAGAAAAGTAGTTATAGTTAAGATTTCAACCTTGTTCTCTATAACATTGGCTCTTGATACCAATCTATAACACCCCCATTTTTGACATATAGCAGCAGAAACTAATCTTGGGTATTATTTCATAGTACAACAGTCATAATCATAGAAAATGACTCAAAAGAGACGTTTTTAAAAGATAAGTTATCATTCATTATTTCATCAGAGTTTTTACAAACAGAGGTCCCAAAATCTACATGAAAACATAAAGTTTGAATGATAACAGTTTAGCCATCTTCAAGTCTGTGCCACTCCGTGCCATAAGTTGCTCAAATACCTGAGATAAACATGCTAAAAAGGTCAACACAATTATTGAGTGATATTTATAGGTTTATGGTAAACAGTTTGAATACAAGTTCAATAGTGGGTTACGTTGTTATACACCTATAATTTTAATAATTGCAATGAGTACAATTATTATAGAAAACAATATTATTGCCCGAAGCTCATGCACCGAGACCTTGAGATAATCAATAATCATAATAAATTGCCCCAACGGGTACCTTTGCCAAACACCCGCATAGTGTTTCAAATGAAGTGCGTTTGGTTACCAGAAAGTATAGGTACACCAACGGGGAAGCTCAATCAAAAATTGATCTATTCACAGCATTCGCGCTTACTCTGAAAAGTAATTAACGGTTCATGATAGTGGGGTCTTAATGGCAAAAGTAAGGACTTAGGCAATAATATATCAGGATAGCATACAGTTGGAAAAATACTCGTATTCATGGTTTATAGAATGTATCCCCCTCGCGGGTTTATGAAAACATTAGAAGATTTAAAATGCGAGGCTATAAACTCACCTTAACAGGGGAAATCTGATTGATGGCAAAAGTATATCAAGTGAAAGTAACGGCTTCGTCACGCAACCTGGGGTAATATGTCAAGTCTTAGAGTGATGGTTTATGTTTCAAAACTTTATAAAGTTTAACTTTGATTTATTAATTTATGGAAATATTGTATCACTGTTCGGGCCATCATAATTCAGAGGTCATGTAGTAAACGTTTGAGGAGCCAGGACACTTTAAATCATAAATCCAGCAAACTCGTCAAAACGTATACCCAAATGAAACTCCTCACATGAAGCTCCCTAGTAACGTGATACGATAAGATTTTAAGTTTCTTCAAAAGTTAGTCGATGATAAGTTACGTTAAATATATAACGTAATTGTTTTATAATGCGCCGATCGATGATTAATAACGATTAATGTGTCGGGTTTTAATAAAATCGGGTTTTATAATATTAATATATATTTTTATAATTTATATAAAAATATTATATTTTATATTTTTAAGTTTGCAAAAATGGCAACATTTACCCTTGGTTTATAAACTTTTACAAGTTTAGTCCTTTATATATAAATATATATAATTTAAACCTTTAACTTTAGAACTTGGAAAAATAGGTCCTTATAGTTATAACTTTGGAATAATGACATTTTCAGCCCCTTTAGTTATAAATTTCAGAAAGTTACGATATATACCCCTATGCATGAAAACATTTGCAAAACAAGTCCAAAAAGCCATGCAAGCTTATTTTAAGGTTCCAAATGATATTTGCAGGTTATAGCTTATTAGAATAAGCTAAAATAAGATGTTTTAACGTAACAAAAGTTTAGAAAAAGGATTCGTTAGCTAGAAAATCAAAACGGGTCGTTTTTAGAGTTTTAATAAAAAACACATGGGTTTGAGGATTGAAAGCTTCAAACAAGAGTTTATATATGATCTTAAGAGTATTATGAACATTCTAATACAGATTATAAGCTTATTGAACAAGATTTTGAGCTTACTTGAGCTAAAATGGGTCGAAATGGGGTTTTCGGGTTCGTACGCCTAGTAACGACTTCAAGGGCTCATTTTTCTTGATTCTTGGCTTCTATTATGAGCTTAGGGACTTCACTTGACCTTCCTTGGCTGAGTTAGAACTCCATTTGAGAGTGAGATAAGTGTTTGAGGTGTGATTGAAGTGAATGAGGGTCTTGGCCTATTTATAGCATGCGAATACCTTGGTGGCCAAGGTTTATGCTTGGAGTAAGGACCAAGGGTGTAGGGTGATGACTTAGGAAGGCTATGTGATGAGTATAGTGGGCTAGAATTATAGCTAAGAGAGGTAGGGGTGTGTGGTTTAGCCGCGGTAAAGAAAAGGGACAAGGAGGTGACAAGGCTTTCTTGGTGGCCAAGGGTTGTGATAGAGGTGCTTGTAAGCTGCTTGGTGACATGGTGGTGAAGTCATGGTGGTGCTAGGTAGCTTGCTTGGTTTAAAAATGGGTCAAAATGAGTGAAAATGGGTCACGGGTTTGGTTTTGGTTCGGCTTAGGGTTTAGGGTTTTAAAACGTAGATTAGGGTTAGGATTAGTGATAGTTTAGGGTTTAGGATTAAGGTTTAGTGTTAGGATTAAGAATTAGGGTTTAGGATTTAGTTTTAAAGTTTAGGGTTTTAGTTGTTTATGTTTAAAGTAAAAATTAGGGTTTTAGGCGGTTTCATTTATGGAAATAAGCGGTTTTAGATTAGGGTTTTAGAGATTTGAGTTTAGGTTTATGTTTACGAGTCCATGCATTAGGTGCATGTACCTTGTGTTTAAGTGGTAAGTAAAGAAACTAGAATGAATATGGAGGTAAAATGACCTAGTTTGACTTTCTTGCATTATTGACTCGTACATTGAGCTTTAGAAAGTTTGTAACTAATTTAAGGAGGGAAAAGATATTCAAATGTTGTGTATTGATACTTGTACACATGCTTTAAAGGTTTGTACATTCATTTTATATGTATACATTACATATAATTAGGGTTTTGATGCAAACGTTAACGTTTAATGCTTGTTTAGATATAACATTTTAAAAAGCACGTTAAATGGATAATGTACTTGGTAAAAATGATATTAGGATATAGAATTGACATATTAGGATGTTTACATGATATAAACATAGATAGAGATGGCATTAGTAGGTTGCGTGAGCTCGTTTACTTTAGAGATGCAAGTTACGTTGCATAACGAGATAAAGCAAAAAATTTCCCTGTAAAAAGGTGGTAAATATAGTGTATCTAATTTAATAGATGGATATTACAGTGTATCTAATTTAATAGATGGATAATTACATTGATGAAATTTATGGTTTGTTATGTATTATGAGGCTTATTTTATAAGACGACTTATTTTAAAAGCCCTTTCATAAGTCCGCGTGACAAACGAGAATTATTTTATAAGCCGGCTTATTTTAAAAGCCCAAGCCCCCATAAGCCCCATAAGCCCCTAACCAAACACAACCTTAATATGCATGGTCATCGGGGGAAATCAATGTTTACATGTTTAAGCTCCAGCGGGCCACATATTCGAGAAAAAGAACTATTTAATATGGGGCTAAAATCTTCGATAAATGAAAATAACAGATGGGATATGAATGTACCTGAAGTGCAATTTTCGTAAGAGCCCGTCTGAATAAACTGATTCCAGAGGTGATCGCCTTCCTAGCAACTGCAGGTGTGCCATCTCTTAGAAGAGTTATCAATAAAGGTACAATATCAGGTAACAATTCTGTATTATTCAGCCCAACGTCACCAGCGATCCTACATATGAGAATCAATTAATGAATCAATCAGCAAGCTTGGTAAATTTTCTAGTTTGTAGAGACAAATATTACATAGATTGCACATCACAAAAGCAATGTGGTATATCAGATGTATACGCAGCAGCAGGTATGTCTACGACACTAGATAATATTGTTAGTTAATAGTTTGTATTGTTAGTATATTATAGTTAGTACTGCTTATGTGATATGCAAGAGTTATATTAGGAATAGATAAGCATGATCCACATTGGATTAGATAAGCATGATCACTTAAACGCATTTTTGTAAGCCCAATAGGGTTTCCCTATGGTGTTAAAACAAACAACCCTATACAACATAGTTTAACTACAACATAACGAATCCAAAGAAAAAAAAAAGTCATAGATATATAGAGCTAAACACTATAGTTGTTTAGTGAATCATTCAAATATATTGAAAGTAGTGAAAGTCTTGGGTGTTACTGTTACATTGTAGTCTTCTGGTTTATAAAGATTATTTAAGCATAATCTCTATCATATTTACTTAGGGTTTTCTTAACAGGAGTTGTCTTTAGATTTATCTAATATAACTAAAGCTTTAACAAGGCTGATCACAGATCTAAAAGGACACAAGTGTTATCAGAGCTTGTATTCTAAACCTTGATTAAGAAAAAAAATAGATCTAATCTCTTTTTACAAACCCAGATCAAGACCTATGGATCTACAGAAAGTAACCACAAAACAATGATCTTGCAAAACTGTCCACTTCTTAATAAGGTGATTATGACACAGATAACATGATACACGTCAGAATAGAGTATTTATACATTCAACAACAAACTATCACTTTTGGGAGATCAAAGAGTATGGAAACGTCCTTCAACCATAGCGACGAACCACTACAAACGCTTTATGGTAATAGTCTACTTTCAACAATACTTGTTGCTTGATACTCAGCAGTGAGGAGAAGATTCTAAAAGAATAGAAGATCTTAAACCCCCGAAGTTCATTTTGATGATGACACTTCCAAGTGAGTATCTACTACACTTTTAAATCAATACAAGGATGCGCAAGAACCTGTTTGAAAGCCATAGAAGTGCCAGATTTGGGTGGTAATGAAGCACCAAAGGAAACCAAAATACCCCTGAAGTAGATGTTAAGGTAGAAAACTTCAATGCTTCTAGCTTAATAGTCCTTGGACTCTATTCTTTACCGGCTTTAGAAATTGAAGACAGTTAGCCACTTAGTGAAAACAGCTCTCAAGAAGATTTAAACTTTAAATTCTTTGATAAGCCTTAGTTCATACTAAATGAGCATGCCATGTTGTGGTATGAGTAACTAACCAGTTCTTGGCCTCAATAATGATGAATGATGCTCTAAACAATTTAAGATTGTTGAACTAGAGGTCAAAAGAAGTGTAATCTCAAGCGTCAAATTCAAGTTCACAGAAAGGTGGCCTTTGTTTTAAGACTCCTAGCAGTACCAAATGAACTTTAATACTCTAAATTATTCATGATAGTACTCTAGCTCTTCACTTAGTACTGCTTAGTACTACATATAATACTGCCAGACTCAGGTGATGGCCACAGATCTATGCTTTTCTGGCCAATCAACCAGAACCGGGAATCCTTAGGGTTGTGTCATGAAAGACCTATAGAAAATCCCATGAAGATGATCTTGTAGAATGGATTTTAATATTAGTAGTGAACATGTCACCAATTATATCTAGAAGGCACTCTACTGTGAACGATATCATGGTGCGAGATAAGATGATTTAGCGAACGACATTTAGTGCACCATAAATAAAGAGAGGAGGATTCATACTAGAAGGTGACATGAGAGACACTTAACACACTTATAGATGGTTAACAGACCAAAACGCACCGACATGCCTGTTAAGGGACATCTCTACGAGTTATACATCATTTATGGTCGACCAAAGATCATTTCCAACTACACTGTTGACAAGAGAAGAGTCGAACAAGGTACCTCGGACTTGTCTAAATAGAGCTAAAATCATTAGGTAATAGCATATATCATCAATACACTGATAACATCCGCGAATTTTTCGAGAGAGTATTCAGTCTCCTCATCTCTGACATCTCATACTCATCTGAGTATGAACCTTCATTTCTCTACAGGTCTCAAGGATCATCTAGGACACATCATATAAACATCAAGGAGACTCTCACCTTCAACTTTTAACACACAATACGATCGATCTTCGTTCACTTGTTATCTCAAGCAGCAGCAGTTCCTCTAACAGCTGTATTCAGTGATTATTGGGCTTACATTGCGACCAGATACCTTGTGACACAGAGCGTGGGGGATAGTTTAAGGTACAGGGTTTTGCTCGAGACGGCGGGGGAGGGGGTGGAGAGACGGGTGAGCGCTAATATAGGGCTAAAACTGCACACGCAAACATTATTCGAGCACAATATATCATCCGTACACAGACAAAAACAATGTAAATTTGTTTTTTAATTATCAGGATTTATTAATATAAATGATTTAAATTAAATTATTCATCATATTTAATTAAAAGAATTTTTGAAAAACGCACTATTCGAGTTGAAACCAATTTTTATTCGGACGACGAAAGCCGGTTCATAAAATGAATAACAGATATTTATTAAATGTTATAAAATATTTCTGAAATATATCAAATAAATACTCATTTTTATCGAAAAATGATTTGAAAAACATGGCGCAAGTTTTCAGATTTGAATCATTCCATTAAGTCGCTGCATGTATTATGTCCACGAACCGCTTTTGATCAAACTTAATTAAACATTACACTTTCTATTCGCTTTCTAACCCTAAAACTATTCGAACTTGTCACGTTGATTTTTTAAACTTTACTATAAATATAAGTTTTTATTTTATCATAAATTTTGTCATTTCCATCACTACTATACACACACACTGGTTTATTATTTATATAAGACTCCTCCCTCTCTCGTTCTCTCCAATATTTTCACCTCCCCGGCGCCCCTCCTCCCAGCCGCCGGCCACCACCTCGCGTACCGCCCGCCGAAAACTTTTCCGGTGGGTTTTTCCGGCGAAACCCAAAAATGATATCCTCAACCCGATGTACTCGATCCCCTACCTCACTCTCGGTCACGCGCCGTCACCACCATCACCACCACCTAAATGACGCCACCATAACAGCCACCCCACCCCCGTCACCCTCATCACATCATCACCCCCACCACGCACCACCATAGCGGCCACCTCAAAGGGTGCGTGTGGTTTTATTAACTAAAAAAAAAAAAGGTGCGTATTGGTTGGCAGTGGAAGCACCACGGGTGCGTTTGGGCCCGAGTAAAGACAAGCGAAATAATGGTGCGTTGGGTCTTTAAAAATGACCACAGGGGTGCGTATGGAATCGGGACAGCGGGGGTGTGTTAGTTGGTTCGGCTTATTAACAGCCGGGGGGAGGGGTGTCGAGTTGGCTGTGAACAGCCGCAAGGGGTGTGCGTCGGGTTGGGTTCACAGCCGGGGTGTTCGTTTGATATGTATAACAGCCGGGTATGAGTTGTGTGGTTGGGTTATGAAACAAAAGGGTGCGTCGAGTTTGGCTGTTGGAACAGCGGGTCGGGTTGGTGGGTCTTGGGCAGCGTGACAGCCGGGTATAAAACCCGGTGAGGGTGCGTTGGGTTCGGGGCAGCCACCACCCTAAGGTGGGTTTGGGTGGCAGCCACCCAACAAGGGTGTGTTTGGTTATGTTTTCAGCCCCTAAAAGGGTGTGTTTGGTTATGTTTTCAGCCCCTAAACGGGTGCGTTTGGTTTTGTTTAGGGCGCCACGGGTGCGTAGGGTTGGGCTGTTAACACCCAGAAAGGGTGTGGGTGGCAGCCACCCAATAAGGGTGCGGTTGGTATTGTCACAGCCACCGGGGTGTTCGGGTTGGCTGTGGGACAGCCGGGGGTATTTGGTTTGCGTCGGGTTTGACAGCCGCCACTATGGGTGTGGGTTGGGTTGTCGGGTTTGGTTTGTAACAACTAGGGTGCCTTTGGCTTAACAGCCACGCACAAGGGTGCGTTTGGCTGTCCGGGTCGGGTGCGTGAGTTTAATTGCGGGGACAGCTGGGAAATAGCCGAGAAAAGGGCGTGTTTGGTTTGTTTGGTTTAAACAGCCGGGGGCTGTTGGGTTTGGCTGCGAAAGCCGGGGTGCGTGCGTTTGAGTGCGTTGTCACCGAAATAAAGTGAGTTTAATTAACGCGAAAATATATAAATTGTTTCATTTAATCGATATATATATATAATGTGATGAAATATTATAAATTGCGCGGCTAAGTAAAACACAAATAAAATTTAACACGGAATTTATATAAGTCAAAAGAGATATTGGATATATCTTAGACGAGAGTTGGACAAAAAAAAATGGACCTTGACACCTTTTATACCGAATAATAAATATCAAAAATCGAAACATAAGATTCGGGAATCGAGATGTTGATAAATTATATTTTGATTTACAAAATATAACAAATTATAATTTTACGGATGTTTTGATATTAAAACGGGGACTGTTTTTAAGTTCAAATAAAAGCTAAGAAACTGGATCGAAATCTCGGAATATACACTTTACTAAAAATAAGTTATTATAATAATAGTTACAACTGACAAATCTATTAATTAAACGATTCGAGCACTTATCGAGCCCGTTTCAGCCTATTCTCGGCGAAACAGTAAACGAAAGTTGTTCGTACTGACGAATTGCTTTAAACCTAACCGCCCCGCGAGGATTTCTGTTATTAAAAAATCAGACATAAGCGAGTCCGAACACCTAAAGGTCTATTAATATATAATTATCAGTTAATAGTTTTAAGATCATTATTCGGTTCTAAAAAACGGGATGGGGGACAAACGGGAAGGTCTAAAAATATAACTTTCTGTAAATATTGAGAAAAGATTTATTTTTTTTTTTTTTATATTTTTTTTTTTTTTTTTTTTTTTTTTTTTTTTATTTTTTATTTTTTTTTTTTATTATAATTGGACAGAAAAAAGTATAATATTCCAAAATATACTCAGGGTTAAGGTTTTTAAAGACGCGCAAGTGAATTTCTCATCACATGATATATACTGCATCAAATAAAAATTTGTATGATTACGTGTAAGCGATTACCATCGTTGGATCGTAAATTAGTACGTTATTATAAATCGAACCGACATAATTAGTAAGTATCGAGGTCGAGATCGTTCAGATTCAGTGCTGATTTAATTGGATTAATTGATCGGGTCTTTAATCAATGTAGTTCACATAGCCTCGCATTTCAATCTTTTGAATGTTTTATAACCCGCTAGGAGGGAAACATGCTTGTTTACAAATGCATTTACAGGATTTTTACGAAATTGGTTTACATCCTAATTTGCAAAGTTCACTATAGGATCATTATTTGATACATTCAACTTCAAGACTATGCTCTCTCGGAGATCATAGAGGATGGCAACTCCTTCAAGCCAGTAGCACGAACCACTATAAATGCTGATGGTACATCTACTTCAACAATACCTGGTACTATTACTGCTTATGAGAAGATTCAAAAGAAGAATGATCTTAAAGCCCGAAGTATTTTGATGATGACACTTCCAAGTGAGCATCTACTCACTTTTAATCAATACAAGGATGCCAAGACCTTATTTGAAGCCATAGAAGCAACATTTGGTGGTAATGAAGCCACCAAGAAGACTCAAAAGACACTCCTGAAGCAGATGTATGAAAACTTCAATGCTTCTAGCTCAGAGTCACTTGACTCTATCTTTACTCGGCTTCAGAAAATTGTAAGCCAGTTAGCCATCTTAGGTGAAAACATCTTTCAAGAAGATCTAAACTTTAAATTCTTGAGAAGCCTTCCTTCTGAATAGAGCATGTATGTTGTGGTATGGAGGAACAAACCAGATCTGGGCTCAATAAGTTTTGATGATCTCTATAACAATTTTAAGATTGTTGAACAAGAGGTCAAAAGAAGTGTAATCTCAAGCTTAAATTTAAGTTCACAAAATGTGGCCTTTGTTTCAACTCCTAGAAGTACAAATGATGTTAATACATCTAATGTTCTTGTTAGTACTGCTAGCTCTTCACTTAGTACTGCTAGTATTACAGATAATACTGCTAGACTCAGTGTTGCCACAATCTATGCTTTTCTGGCCAATCAACCAAATGGGTCTCAGGTTGTTCATGAAGACCTAGAGCAAATCCATAAAGATGATCTTGAAGAAATGGATTTGAAGTGGCAATTGGCATTACTAAGTATAAAAGCAAGAAAGTTTTATCAGAGAACTAGAAAGAAGATTATCATCAATGGAAGTGATACTGCTAGTTAGGACAAGACAAAGGTAGAATGCTTCAATTATCATAAGATGGGACATTTTGCGAGAGAGTGCAAAAATCCTAGGAGTCAAGAAAATAGGAGCAAAAATCAAGACAGCTCAAGGAGAACTGTGAATGTGGAAGAATCTTCTCCCAAAGCTATGTTAGCTATAGATGGAGCTATAGTTGATTGGAGCTTTATGACAGAAGAGGAAGTCCCTACCAACTTTGCTCTTATGGCATTCTCAGATTCAGAGGTACACAATAACAAAGCTTGCTCTAAAACTTGTCTTAAAATCTTTGAAGATCTTAAGTCTTAGTATGATAATCTAAGAATAGAGCTTAATAAATCTAAATCTGATCTAGCCAACTATAAAAGAGGTTTAGCTTCTATGGAAGAACAACTATTCTTCTACAAGAAAAATGAGAGTATGCTTTGTGATCAAATTGTTATTTTTAAAAGAGATGCCTCATTTAATGAATCAAAAATTAATGCTCTTAAGATTCAGATAGAAAGACTTAAGAAAGAAAAAGAGAGTAATCAGATTAAGATTGACAACTTTGAAAATGCTTCTAAGAGCTTAGATAAATTGATAGGATGTCAAATATCTGATAACAATAGAAAATGTGTAGGGTATAATACTGTTGCACCTCCACCTACATGCTTATTTGCACCCCTTACTATTGATTTGTCAAACTCTGGTCTTAAGGAGTTTAAACATCCCGAATTTGAAGGATATAGAGTTAAGGTTAATAAGAGTGTTAGTGAAAATTCCTCTAATGAGATTAAGAAAATCTATAATGCCCCAATAATTGAAGATTGGGTTTCTGATTGTGATGAGGATGAGACTTTGGAAAAGGTGTCAGAATCAGCTAATGTTCAAAAACCTAAGCAAACTGATCAACCTAGGAAAATTAGTCAAAATCCTAGGAATAACAATACTAACTGGAATACACCAATGTCTAAGAAATTAGAAGTTGGATTTTAGTTTACTCTAAATGCTTGTTTTGTGTGTGGGAGTTTTAATAATCTAATTAAAGACTGTGATTTTCATGATAAAAAGATGGTATAAAAACTTGCTTTGAACAATGTGAAAAAGGGGACTGGTCAAAGGGAAGTTAGACCAGTTTGGAATAATGCTATGAGGACTAATCATCAAAATTTCTCTAATTCTAGAAGAAATTTTGCTCCAACAGCAGTTTTAACCAAGTCTGGCCTAGTACCAATTAGTATTGCTAGGCAAAGCTCTTCAAGAGTAGCAGCATCAGTTAGTACTGTCAAGCCTATTAAGACTGCTGCACCTAAATCCTTTATGAATGTTGCAAAAACTAGACCAAATACTTTCCAGAAGTTACATTTACCATCTAGGAGACCTTTCTACCAACAAATAGCACTTAAAAACAGAAATTTGAATAACAGAGTTAATACTGTCAAGGTAAATTCTGTTAATACTGCTAAAGGAAAAAGAGTGATAAGTGTTGTTGGGGAACAAGGGATTAATGCTGCTAAGTCTACAGCATGATGGGTTTGGAGACCTAAAATTAAAGTACTAGATCATGTCTCCAAAAACAATGGATCATACACTTGTAAGCAATTTGACTATGTTGATCCAACAAGTAGAATCAAGTCAGTAATGGCTTGGGTCCCAAAGAGAAATTAATTCTCGTATGAGTATTATGCAAAATGTTTTGGATTGTATTTCTCTGTGTTTGGAACTAACATTTTGCAGGTTTAGAGTTTAAAGGTTATTTGATTTATAAAGGATATGCTGATTTGATGAATATGCTAGAGTTAAAGGGAGGATATTGATTATAGCATGAATGTCCTTTCAGTGTTGGTTGTATACCACACAACAAATAGTCATCAATTCACCATGTCTAACTGACAAGAAAGAATTGGCTATTCCAGGGCAAACGGCAACTGGTAAAGAATTCTCAAATCCGTTGATGGCTGATAGTTTGCCAAAAACTATTCTTTTAACTAAGTTCTTGGGATGACTTGAGGGTAACTTTGGAAAGAAATGGGTCAAATAGTTTTTGACTTCTATTCATAGGTTATGCATAAATATGGATCCTTATGAATTCTCACATGTCTATCTAGTTCTTTCTAGTGTGTTTGTGATGAATAGAGGCATGTTGTTGCATAGTTATTGGAGAAAAAGTTAATACTGGTAGGCAAATTCTTAATACTGGTAGGTTCAAATATTGGTCCTGTTAGTCAAAATTAATACTGTTAGTTAAGAAAATGCTTTGGATTATGTTTTTCTTGGTTTTGGACTAACATTTGAGGAGAGGCTCATGATGTCTATTATGCACTCAAGTATGATTGGAAACATTTGTAACATCAGACAAAAAGTGTCAAACACATAGGAAAATCAAAAGAGGTCGGGACACTAAGGTACCTCAGTCTCGTGGTCCCCCTTACAAAGGTTGGTGATGAGGATGTCCATAAGGAGTTGGGTGACAGAATGGAAAGGGCTGCCACTACTGCTTCTAGCTTTAAAGCAGAGCAAGATAGTGGTAACATAAACTAAGACCCGATCTATGGCAACACTTGATGAATTAAGTCCTTTGGGGTTTGGTTTAGGTAGTGGTCCTAGGAGCCAAGTTACCATATTGGGGATGTAGATGCTCAAACTAGGTTTGAGGCTGCATCTAAAAGTCTAATGATCCTCCTCTCTCAGGAGGTTACACACCTGGAAGTGATGAGGGCAGCAAGAAACTTAATGAATTGACGGAATTGTGTACAAAACTATCTAAAAAAGTAACCAGTTTAGAGCAAGATCTCAAACAGACTAAGCAAGTTTATGGTAAGGCTCTTACTAAGTTGGTGAAAAAGGTCAAACATTTGAAAGATCAGCTCAAGTCTACAATAAAGAGGAGAAAGGCAAAGGTGGTTATTTCAGATGAAGAGGAGGATTTGGTCTCAGAGGATCCTTCCAAACATGGGAGGATGTCAGAAACTGAATATGAAGATGTAGTGACAGAACATGCAGAAGAACAAAGTTCTGAAGTTTACCTTGATGTTCTTAGTGCAGCTAAAATTCTTGCAGATGCTTCTTGAGAAAAGACTTTCAAAAGCTACACCAGAAGAAGAAGTACTAACAGTTTAAAAGTTAGTACTGCTAGAGATCTTTTTAGTACTGCTGAAGAATTTCTAAGTACTGATGAAGAAATTACTCAGAAGTTAAAATGAGGATGAAATGACAAAAGCTGTAGCAAGAGAAGGTTCAAGAAAATATTGAAAATCATTAGGGTCAGAGACGTTACAATGGCATATCAAAGCTTTGAAGATATGCTTAAAGGATTTGA
The DNA here is from genome assembly GCA_026074375.1 of Tanacetum coccineum. NCBI lineage: Eukaryota > Viridiplantae > Streptophyta > Magnoliopsida > Asterales > Asteraceae > Tanacetum > Tanacetum coccineum. Next base: position 25,039 of record BQNB010004629.1, on the reverse strand, counting down.
CAGAGAAGATCTTGTTGCATTATGTAGCCTAGTTAAAAAAAGGTTTAGATCTGACAGAGCCCACTGAAGATATGGAGAAAGCTTTATGAGTTTAATTGAAAAGACTATTTGAATCAGATAAAGATGATGTACTATGAAAGCTACAAAGATATATGCATGATCCTTTAACATGGAGATTATATGGTTCATGTAGAGTACATCATATATCTTCAACAAGAGGGCATGATATTTATAGAAGGTTGCAAGTAGAAGAAGATAGTGAGGTGGTAAGAGACTTAGTGATGAAGATCTTCATAGAAGCCAACAAACCAAGAAGCTAAAGTGTTTGGAAGAATCCTCTCAGAGCCAACAACATTTAATTCAAGAAACTTGATGATTTGGAGATAAATCATAAGTTTAGGGGAGGATTGTTGGGAATTAAAAGCTTCTACAAGTTTATACTGTTGATGGACTTAGTACTGCTATTGAAGATTATACTACTAGTGAAGATTGAAGAATATAAACTACGTCATTAGTACTGCTAGTTGTAATATTAGTATTGCTAGTTATAGTTAGTACTGTCGGTACAATGTTAGTACTGTCAGTGTAAATTAGTACTGTTAGTGAGTTTATTAGTACTGCTTATGTGATATGCATGATTTATATTAGGAATAGATAAGCATGATCACTTACCGCTTTTTGTAAGCCTATTAGGGTTTCCTTAGTGTATAAAAGGAACCCTTACGGCATAGTTAGAGAGATGAATACATAGACGAATTCAAGATAGAAAAGTCATAGTTATTTAGGCAAAGCATATAGTTGTTTTGTGAATCATTCAATATATTGAAAGTTTAGAGAAAGTTCTTGTGTTATTGTTACATTGTTTCTTACGTTGTATAAAGATTAGTTTCCGCATAATCTTTATATATTACTCAGGGTTTCTATCAAAGTTGATTAAGATCTATCTAAGACAACTTAAGCTTTAACAAGCTAATCTAAGATCTGTAAAAGGGGATCAACAGTTTTAGAGGCACTGAATCTTCTGATCAGCAGAATCCACTGGTATGATTGGTTATGTTTGGAAAGAAGACATGTTATTGGCAGTATATGATGGGATTGGTATTAAAACATGAATGATGCTAATGCGTGAATTTTGGAATGGGATATCTTTTAATATCATTAGTATAAAAAGTGGTATTGGTCACACCAAAAATGTGTGACTATATACATATAGTCACACACGCGAAAAGTTTCGTGTGTGACAAAAGGTCGCGCGACCGTAGGTCACCTACGGTCACGCATTCGAGTTAGTCACACATAAGAAAGCTTTAGTGTCTGTATCCACATTTTTTGTGTGACTAAATAGGTACAATTTAGTGACCGTAAATAATGTACAACCAACAAAGCATGTTCTTTTGTATATTTACTCGCATATAATTAAACATAAAGTGACCAAAAGTGTTAATAAGTGTGACCATATGGTGTTTAAATTAAAGAAATGTGTATTTTGTGTGACTATTGATCATCCAATGGCCACATGAATTTGAGGTTTGTGTGACCTTTTGTAATATTTAGCCACACAAAGCATGTTTTTTTTGGGTATTTAGTCACATACAACTAAGCATAAAGTGACAAAAAGTGTTAATAAGTGTGACCATATGGTGTTTAAATTGAAGAAATGTGTATTTTGTGTGACTAATGTTCATCCAATGGCCACATGAATTTTATGTTTGTGTGGCCATTTGTAATATTTAGTCACACAAAGCATGTTTCTTTTGGGTGTTTAGTCACATACAATTAAGCATAAAGTGGCCAAAAGTGTTAATAAGTGTGACCATATGGTGTTTAAATTGAAGAAATGTGTATTTTGTGTGACTAATGTTCATCCAATGGCCACATGAATTTTATGTTTGTGTGGCCATTTGTAATATTTAGTCACACAAAGCATGTTTCTTTTGGGTGTTTAGTCACATACAATTAAGCATAAAGTGGCCAAAAGTGTTAATAAGTGTGACCATATGGTGTTTAAAGTGAAGAAATGTGTATTTTGTGTGACTATTGATCATCCAATGGCCACATGAATTTTATGTTTGTGTGGCCTTTTGTAATATTTAGTCACACAAAGCATGTTTGTTTTGGGTATTTAGTCACATACAACTAAGCATAAAGTGACCAAAAGTGTTAATAAGTGTGACCATATGGTGTTTAAAGTGAAGAAATGTGTATTTTGTGTGACTATTGATCATCCAATGGCCACATGAATTTTATGTTTGTGTGGCCTTTTGTAATATTTAGTCATACAAAGCATGTTTGTTTTGGGTATTTAGTCACATACAATTAAGCATAAAGTAGCCAAAAGTGTTAATAAGTGTGACCATATGGTGTTTAAATTGAAGAAATGTGTATTTTGTGTGACTATTGATCATCCAATGGTCACATGAATTTTATGTTAGTGTGGCCTTTTGTAATATTTAGTCACACAAAGAATTAAGCAAACAATGACCAAAAAGTGTTAACAAGTGTGACCATATGCATCTTTTAGTCACATTTAAGAAATCAATATATATCAAAACAAAATCAAATATATATATCAAAATAAATTCAAATACAATAAAGCTGGAATGTATATAACTGAACCAATATAAAATTGTAATGTCATATATACTAAACTTCTCAATAAACTAAGGGCTTCTGACTCCTCTTCTTATTAGCTTCCTTTTGCATGGCATCACTAGAGACGTAAACATTTTTGTGCTTCGTTTGTGAGGTGCAGTTTTGTTCTCACCAGTGATCATTTGTATGGTACTTGGTGGTGTTGCCTGCAGGAAACAAAAGCCGCGTGTATCAAACACTGAATCAAATATGAAGATTTATATAGATGTAGGTTCATAGAACATGTATGTACCTTTGGATCCAAAACAACTTGATTCTTTGGCCATGCAACAAAACCACCTACTGCATCCAAAATTGTTATGCAACCGTTACTTCCTACATCCGATATAAATGTTGTATCCGCTAGAGATTTATCAATTGACACTTTGTAGCAATCCTTTGGGAGTGCTTTGTAATGAAGCATTATTTTCCCATCACTCTTGTATATAGTACCCTCAGCAATAATAGTTGTTTTCTTTAAGTGCCACAGTCTGCACTTTATTGCCTAAAAAATGATTTGTTGCATGTATGTATCAGAAATTAATTAAACAAAAGAATATATGAACATGTTGAAATACATACTTGTGGTAGTACCGACACATTTTCTTTGGATTGGGAATCTTGACTTGAAGAATCCTTTCGGATTGATCTAGTCGTTTTCTTAGCTCCCACAGATTTAACAGTTTCCTGTATGCATATAAAACACGGTAAATATATAAGACATGTATGTAGAATTCAAAAATCATAGGGGGGTGTTTTATTAATTACTTACCCTTTTTTGCATTTCCTTCTGAATGCTCGCATCATTCTGATCACATCCAACAACAGTTGTTCCACCCTCCTCATCAGCACTACTATTTATTGGATGAATTTTCACCGGAGACACCTGCAATATAAATTAAGAAATATGTTGGGATTAAAAGGATTCTTAGTACTGCTGATGATACTGCTTCTGGTTATGGTTAAGACTGCTGGTTGAAAACTGAAGAAAATATACCAAGTCATTAGTGCTGCTAGTACAAATGTTAGTACTGCTAGTGTTAGTTGCAAATGTTAGTATATTAATGTTGCTCTGAGTTAAGACTATTAGATATAATCTAGTACTGATGTGTTATTACTACTTCTTATAAATGCATGAATTATATTAGGAAAATATTAGAATTGGATGGAAACTTATTGTAAGCCCATTAGGTCTCCTTGGTGTATAAAAGGAGGTCCTAGGGTATTAGGTCAGATGTACCTGCTATGTATAAGATCAGTGCTGTGAGCGTTAATTAAGTTAATTAGAAAATGAAATTGTTAACAACATAAAAATGGTCTTACATCTAGTGGTGTCAATTGAGTTGGCGTTTACTGCAACTGCCCCCCTTGTGCAGCCAACTGATTTTTCAGTTTAGTCACCATTCCCTCTATTTGTGACATCTTGCTGGACATACTCTTGATTAATAGTTCTTTCTCTTCACGTTCACGTCTCGCAGCATCAAGTTGACTTTCTAGTAACAAAATTCTTTCATCAGCTGCTTGTTTGCTTCGTGGAAGATCAAAATACCTCTTGTATGTCACTCCACTTCCCACTCCTCTTGCATAACCTCCCTTTTCCTTACCTAATACAAGTGTCATGGCATCAGTGCCTTGATCTACCTATAAGGTTCCTTCTTTGATCTTGTCCTCAGTTTCTTTCTGCACACACAATATGGGAAATAGGTTATTATACGAAAATGAACATAATAAAAAAAATTGCAGTCAAACTTACAAGTTTATCTCCCACTGATCTAATCTCATCATCTTGATATTCTTCGTCTTTGTTTACCCTTCCTTTCAACCACAGGGTACCACGGGTGGGTTCTTCATCTTGTTCACATTCTTTTTTTTCAATCTTATAAACATCAAATACATACAGATGTAAGTTAAACCGATATAAACAAATGATGCTATGAAATGCAAATGTGCAAATGTGTAATCTTACCATTTGCTCTTTTACATGTGCGTATCCACCTCGTCCCATTGTATGTGGATAAAGACACTTGGAATGCGCCATTTTACCTGCAGCTGATTTCACCTTGCAACACAAAATCAGAAGGCGTTTAGATGTAATGTACACTGCTAGTATAAAACTAATATATATGGAAACACAAAGTTATGAAAGATATATGGACTTAAATAAAAATGACTAATTAAAACCTTGTATTCCTCGGTGGCCGTGTAGTTTACAAAATTGACCCAACTTCGGCTTTTAAAATTGTAGAATACTTCGTCGGACTTTCATTTGGTAGCTTTGAAGTGGTAATCGTGGTTGGCAATATGTATGTTTGTTCCTCAGTTTCCTTCTAGAAATTCATTAAAGTTGACCAAGACGATTCCTTACCCAGCTTTCTGACCGTCAAGTCAACATCAAAGTACGCTGATGCATAAGATTAACACAACGTTTGAATTAATTATTGCACATAATGTAAATGCAGAGATAACTTATGTAGTACTACTCTGGGTTCAAAAATAGTATATGTGTACCGTGATTTCATCCCAAGTTTATTTCTCTTCTCGTCGACCCACCTTCTTCCAGGATAAAATCTGCAAAACCTATATGCCACGAACCATCGTCTCCTAAAAAACTCATAAAACAATGCTCTGTGTTTTCCTGATATCATATTCAATGCATCGAAGGCATCGGGTTTTCCATATTCCCTGCGAAACTTGCACAACCTGGTTATGCCCCTCTTAGCATAACCATTTGAATGGTTGTTTTCATCATCCTCATGCGCATCCTTAGTATACTCCTCTGATTCATATCCTAAATCTTCAATTTCATATTCATTTTCATTATCATAATTAACCAAATGGCCTGATTATCAATGGCTTCAGTTTCCATGATTCTTCAGCCGCAATGTGTAAAAGAAAATAAGTAAAAGTGGTAATTAATGGTGTAAAAGAGATGTATAGTTGCTGTTTTGTTTGCCATCCATTTTTTGGAGAGATGAAAAAGTATTTTTGCTGAAATTAGGAAAATAAACCGTCCATATTCATATGTGATTTTAAAATTTTTGGTTGCAATTTAGCTCCAAATTTTAAAATTTTAAAAGTTAAAATTTTTGTTAAAATTAGGAAAATAAACCGTCCATATTCATATGTGATTTTAAAAGTTAAAAATTTTGAATTTATTGTGGGTGGGATAATATGAGAACATTGATTAATAAATTGACGCTCAATTAAGATGTAATAATTTTATCAGTAAAAAGAAATGTTTTACTATAGTTTTATGTAACAATTTAAATTTATTTTAAAAAAATAAAATTTTATATGACAGTTATCATATTAAAAAGTGGTAATCCTTACATGTTATACTATCCATAAGTCCAAAAAATCAAATTGATTCTACCAAAACATCTATCTAATACAAAATTTAAAAAATTTAAATTTAAATTAAAAATTTAGAAAATTTAGAAATACGTTACCAACATACCGAACCGAACCGCCCCGTGAACACCCCTAATATGACCCATATGATGTCAAATACCCATTAATGAATGTGACTAGTGATATCCTAATGCACATGACCCATGACCCATATGAATTAGCCACAATCACCGGTCATGCATGGGTTCCATTACAATATAGAGCCACTTCAACCAATGCACATGGACCCATGTTAATTACCCATTGTCACCAGTCATGGATGTGTCGTAACATGACACTCTAAGCAACTACAACCCAATGTATATGACCCATATGATGTCAAATACCCATTAATGAATGTGACTAGTGATATCCTAATGCACATGACCCATGACCCATATGAATTAGCCATAATCACCGGTCATGCATGGGTTCCATTACAATATAAGCCACTACAACCCAATGCACATGACCCATGATCCATGTTAATTACCAATTGTCACCAGTCATGATGTGTCGTAACATGACACTCTAAGCCACTACAACCCCATGCATATGACCCATATGATGTCAAATACCCATTAATGAATGTGACCAGTGATATCCTAATGCACATGACCCATATGAATTAGCCATAATCACCGGTCGTGCATGGGTTCCATTACAATATAAGCCACTACAACCCAATGCACATGACCCATAACCCATGTTAATTACCAATTGTCACCAGTCATGGATGTGCGTAACATGACACCACATAAAGCGCAAACTTACAACCCAATTGCAATATGACCCATATGATGTCAAATACCCATTAATGAATGTGACCAGTGATATCCTAATGCACATGACCCATGATCGACCCATATGAATAATTAGCCATAATCACCGGTCGTGCATGGGTTCCATTACAATATAAGCCACTACAACCCAACGCACATGACCCATGACCCATGTTAATTACCAATTGTCACCAGTCATGGATGTGTCGTAACATGACACTCTAAGCGCAACTACAACCCAATGCATATGACCCTATTGATGTCAAATACCCATTAATGAATGTGACTAGTGATATCCTAATGACCCATGACCCATATGAATTAGCCATAATCACCGGTCATGCATGGGTTCCATTACAATATAAGCCACTACAACCCCATGCATATGACCCATATGATGTCAAATACCCATTAATGAATGTGACCAGTGATATCCTAATGCACATGACTCATGATCGACGACCCATATGAATTAGCCATAATCACCGGTCGTGCATGGGTTCCATTACAATATAAGCCACTACAACCCAATGCACATGACCCATAACCCATGTTAATTACCAATTGTCACCAGTCATGGATGTGTCGTAACATGACACTCTAAGCGCAACTACAACCCAATGCATATGACCCATATGATGTCAAATACCCATTAATGAATGTGACCAGTGATATCCTAATGCACATGACCCATGATCGACCCATATGAATAATACCATAACACCACGGTCGTGCATGGGTTCCATTACAATATAAGCCACTACAACCCAATGCACATGACCCATGACCCATGTTAATTACCAATTGTCACCAGTCATGGATGTGTGCGTAGACAATGATACTCTAAAGCGCAACTACTACCCAATGCATCTGAACCTATTGATTTCAAGAGTACCATTATGAATGAGACTTGTGATATCCTAATGCTCATACCCATGACCCATATAATTACCATAAACACCGGTTACGCATGGTTCCATGCCACTGACAACCCAATCACATGACCCATGTTAATTACCCATTGTCACCAGTCATGGATGTGTCGTACAGACACTCAAAGTCAACGTACAAACCAATGGTATATGACCCAAATGATGTCAATACTTAAAAAGTGACCAGATGAATTCCTAATGCACATTGACCCATGATCGACCCATATAAATTTGCCATAATCACCGTCATGCATGGTTCCATTAATAAATATAAGCACTACAACCATGTTAATTAAACCATTGGTCACCAGTCATGAATGAATGTGACGTAACACAGGAGGCTCCGAGCCGATACTCCACCGATTAATGCCGCTTGAACGATTACAAGCTACAGGCTGGGTCGATCGCCGACTATGCGATTCGCCGAATTTTTCAACCTTTGCTAATAATTCACGTTATATTTTGTGGTAAAATAATTAAAAAAACTTTTATTCATAACTATTATCGTGGCTAAAAGTATTTTCCCGATTAATCCCGTCTAGAATGATTACAAAAGATACCAGGAGGTCGACCTTTCGTCTATCGATTCACGATTTTTGCAACCTTTTCTATATATCGTGTTGCAGCGCGATGGATTTCCCCTCAAATCATTTCGTGAAATATTTCATAAAATTCATGATAATGTATTCCCTTAAAAATTTCATGAATCATATTCCCCCAAAAACAACTCCTCCTATCACCCGCCACAACTCCCTCTCATCTCACCATAAATCCTGTCACCACCACAACTCTCATCACGTCACTCTCTCGTCGATCGCTGTCACTCTCCCGTCATAGACCCACCACTCTCGTCACCACTAGTAAAAGTAATTATGATCCTTTTGTACACAAATCGTCTAAAAAACCGGGTTTATGATTCTGCTGTAATGTGATAATATCTTGATTATGGCTGTAATTAACATTAGGGTTTTGAGATTTCTTCTTGTAAATTATGTCATATTTCTTGGTAAAATTAGCTAGTTAATTGGTTAAAATATATAAGTAGCCCTGTTAAGCCTATTACCACATGAACATGGAACCAGAATTGGGACTAAATGAATTAGGGTTCCTGGATGGGTGATATTTACAAGGGGAATGGGTGGTTGAAAAAGCTATAAATTAGCCTCAACCAACTATCTTAATTGAAAAAATAAATGTTAAGTACCATGAATCTTGTTCTTATAATTGTGAGTTTATATTGGTTTTTGTTCACCGGACCTTTAAACTAACGATGGGGTGACCTGCAGGGACACATTTATAAACATGGACAAGTCTTGGATGGAAACTAATAGGATCAGCAAATCTTATGTTGATGGAGTAGCAGCGTTTACTGATTATGCAGTACACAACTTGCAGAAGACGGGGAACATCGACCCACGAGTTAATAAAAAACATATTTACATTCCATGTCCGTGTACCAAATGTTTAAACCACATAGAGCATAAAGTGGAGGAAGTGCAGTACCATTTATACAGACATGGGATTGATATAAGCTACACAAAGTGGACTAAACATGGAGAAGAGGAATGACCACAATAGTGCCGGACCAAAACCTATTAATGTTACAACAGAGTTTGTTGACGACATGGATTTTGCTTATATTCCAACAGATGGCCTAGCAACAGTAGAAATGGTTAATGCTACAAAAGATAATTTTGATGTGGATGACCTTGTCAAGTTTCAAGAACTATTATTAGACGGAGAGAAGCCTCTCTACGAAGGATGTCCTGACTTTACAAAGTTTTCCGTAATAGTTAAACTACTCAACTTGAAGGGTAAATACGGAGCTTCTGATAAGTTCTTCACTGAATTACTAGGCTTGATAAAAAAGATGCTACCTGCTAGTAACGAAATGGTGGAAAAAACTAATCAAGCCAAAAAAAGTTATGAGATTGATGGGATTAGGATACAAAAAGATACATGTATGTATCAATAACTGCCTTCTTTACTGGAAGAATGACAAGGATCTGACTGCATGTCGAACTTGTGGGACATCAAGATGGAAGGTGGATAATAAGACAAAGAAAATGTACGAAAACATTCCAGCAAAGGTAATGTGGTTCTTTCCAATCATACCAAGACTGCAACGACTATTTAAGATAAAAAGTATTTTAGAAGATTTAAGATGGCACGCGACACGGAGGATAACAGATGGTGTGTTACGTTACCCCCCAGATTCACAGGCATGGCGTACCGTAGATGAGAAATTCCCCAAAATCACTGAAGATACAAGAAATCTGCAGCTAGGAATATCGGCTGATGGGGTTGACGTCAACACGGGAAATAGGCATCACAGTGTATGGCCAGTTTTAACTTTCATTTATAACCTTCCTCCATGGTTGTGTATGAAAAGAAAGTTTATCAACCTTTCGGTATTAATATCAGGATACCTGAGAAATGATATCAATGTTTTTTAGAACCATTGGTTGATGATCTACATACCTTATTCGAGACAGGGGTTGATATGTATGATGCTTCTACAAAAGATAACTTTAATCTATGTGCCGTTATGTTATGGACAATAAATGATTACCCTGCACTTGGTACATTATGTGGCTGCCCGTATAGTAGATTCAAAGGTTGTGTAGTATGTGGGAAAGATACAAACTGTGTTAGACTTTCTGCCTCATCCAAGCAAAGTTATGTTGGTCACAAACGATATCTACCATATAACCATCCATTCAAAAAGCAAAAGAAGGCATTTAATGGACAACGAGAATTTCTCCAGGCTCCAATTCCAATGACAGGGGAACAAATATACAACGAGGTAAAACATATTGAAAATAAGTGGGGAAAAGGAAAACAAACAAACAATAATGCATCAGAAAATCAAGAAGATACGAGAGGCAGAGGTGGTAAGATTCAAAAGCAGAAAAGAAACACAACAGAAGAATAAGGTAGTTCAAGCCAAGTAAACGGACAAAACGGTATGTATTAGAAGAAATTCAACATTTGGTATAAAAACTTAAGTATTGGAGGCATAATCCTGTTCCATATTGTATTGATTTTATGCATGTAGAAAAGAATAATGCTAAGAGTATAGTTGGAACTCTGCTACATGTTCTAGGAAAGACGAAAGATAGATTGAATGCTCGATTGGATCTGGCTGAGTTGGGGGTAAAACCAGAGTTGTTTGCTATGCAAGATGAAGACAAAACAACACTACCTCCAACAGGTTACACATTAACGAATGCTGAAAAAGACATCTTTTGTGAAACGTTACATAACATCAAGGTACCAGAAGGCTATTATTCAAATTTCTCTAGTTTGGTCAACCTAAAGGATAAGAACCTCATTGGCCTTAAATCGCATGACTATCACATGCTAATGCAAGAGTTTTTGCCCATTACAATACGTTTAATCATGCACCCACCCACACGATATGCTATTATCAGGTTTTGCTTTTTCTTTAAATCGATATGTAGCAAAGAAATCATATTGCAAGAACTAGATAAGATGCAAGCAGAATTGTTAGTGACACTGTGCGTACTCAAGAAGTTCTTTCCTCCATCATTTTTTGATATTATGATACATTTGACTGTGCACCTAACTATGGAGGTAAAATTATGTGATTCCATATGCTTTCGGTGGATGTATCCCTTTGAAAGATGTATGAAGGTTATTAAAGCACACGTGCGAAACAAAAATAAACCAGAGGGGTGCATTGCCGAGGAGACTATTGCGGAAGAAACAATAGAGTTTTTTAGCGAATATCATAAATCCATGGAAACTATTGGTATCCCACCTGATAAACATGAAACTTATGAAAATGAGGAAGGAAAGCCATTGTCGGCCGGCAAATCAAGTAAAGTTTCTACGGAACAATCAAGTGAAGGTTCCGGGGGAAGTCTTTTCAGAACAGACATTTGTTGTAATACAAATACAAATGAACTTGTACAGTTTACTCGACTAAGTATTGCTAACAATGTCTATTTCTGTTGCTTTAAAATGTTCTATTAAATATAATAATCAAGACATAGTTTTGTTTCAGGTGACCCAAGCAAGTTTTGGAAAACAAAAAACTTGTGTAAACGATAGCATTGCTGGCAGAATGAGCACAGTAAATCTTTTGCTAAACGTGTTACGAGAAGTGGTATTTACTCCTATTATGTTGCTATATTGTTTGTTTGTTGATAAATTGAAATCGTGTGTTGAGATAAAATTCGTATGTGTTCCCTCCTGTATATGTCATTAGATAGAGGTCACCAAACCTACCATTTCATTATCCCAAACATCTTTTCTTTATTTGTTTGGTTTGTTGTTCCGGCAATTTAATGGTAATTATACTTGTATGAACTTTTCAGTTGTAACCACCCCAAATTGGGTCACATAGGCAGCAAGGGTCGGGGCTGTTTACTTCTAGATCATTAGCACATGATATATAAGAACGGAAACACAAAAAGCTATTTAAAATGATGACATTGGATTTAATGAAAGAATTAATACAAAAGCAGATTAGCTTTATTGTTCATTGTTGAATATTACAAAAAGTTGACTATACGTTCACCCAAAATAATATAAGCCACCTAAATCTTTAAGCGTGCTAATCCAAATGTAACCAATGCAGCACTGCATCCCATTCTATGATCACTGGAAAAATGGCTTAAAACGTCAACTAATTGTTGGTGAATTCATAGGTTTGATAAATCAAAAAAATGTGTAGGACCGCAAGACTTTTTAGTGTTATGCACTCATGAATTCACAAAACTCAGATTACATTTAACAAGCTCATGACCAAACTGAAGCTCGACAGTCTTGTCGCATAATATTGCTAACTCAGCCATAATGATGTTTTATAACACGAAAACTATCCCCAATTCGACTATGTTTATAACGTTCGTCTCGGTGATAGCAAGAGCTCTCCGAACGGGGAGGTAGGAGTTCCCGATTAGATCTATTAAATATACATTCGCGCTACTCCACATTGGGTAATTTCCCAACTACATCTTTGCCAGTTGAAGTTCTATCGATAGTGGAGACTTTTTTGGGTTTATCGCTACTTAGGCAACGTATGTAAATCAATACTTGCGTCCATTTTTGTTAAACGAAGGAATGTTTCCACCCCATAGTTATAAATCATTGAAAATGCGTAAAAATGTTGGGGCTTATGAACTCACCTTGAGTTGATATCAAATATGCAGATAATGCGTACGCAAAAGTATCGAATGCTTCCTGAAATTATCATGGGTCGTCTAAAGTACCATGTACTTGATTATCTATCTTATAGTTGTTACCTCCGTACTTATAGTTTCGGGATATCATATTAAAGAGGGTCATGACATGAGTTGGAGGAGTTAGGACACTTTAAATCGTAAATCCAACCATCGTGAACACATCCGAGAGGCCTCATTATACGATACTCCCTAGTATATTGTACTTTGATAACACATAAATATTACTATTATGCTCAATCACACTAATAATGGTTTTGGTAAAAATTGTGTTAAAAGTTAAAACGTTTTTTATATTTACCGTTTAGTATAAATGGCGTTAAACTTTAGTTTTAAGCCGCTTCTTGGTTTCTTATGTCCATCTTTTCGTTTTATGAACGGGTTACTCGATTCTTTTGACATTCGTCATAAAATTTTCCCCCTGAATGAACTAGTCATACATTTTACTGCTTCATGGAAGACATGAGGGGTTTTTTTTTTAAATCCGTATTTTTATTTGTAGTCGTTAAAACACGTAAAATGTCGTATTTTATTCGTTTTATAAGATCCCGTTTTTAATGATTCTTTCTGAGGACGTTCTCTGAATTGGAAAGTCTATATTGTTTTATCGAGTTTACAAAAATTTAACTTTCTGTCATCGATAGTTACTTTTTATAAAGGTTTTATAGAAGTATTAATTGTCGTAAAAATCGCGGGAAATTCATACTCGTTTCGGTTATTAATTGAATAAATTACGATTTTATCATTTTGGAATCTTTTGTTCTAAAAATATGTGTTATTTCGTTAAATATACAATAACTTGCTGTTTAAAATTTTTATAAAACTGTTTTTATAAAAATTCATTTAACGATTCGCGTTTATTAACGTTTTTATAAATCGTTTTTTTAGCTTAAGTTTTCGTTATCTAAATCCTTTAAAAAGTTTCTTACTTGTTCGGAATCGTTGTGAAATTGTATTATCTTATTAATAAATATAAAATGGGGTATGTTAAAATTGACATATTTGGACAGTATGTGTTTGCTTGACATTTCTGGTTCATTTTTGACCTTTGTTTTTTCATGTTTTCCCAATTTGTACTTGTTAATAAATAACCATTAGTGTTCTTATTTTCTAATCATAATATTACCTTATTTTTAATGATCTTCATAACCATTAATATCAAGGTCATAAATTAACCTTAATTGTCTTAAGTTATTCTCTTTATTGAAACATATTTATAAACTATAAAACCCCCTAATTATCCCATAATCATGTTTCTACACCAAAAAACATGATACAATATTCTATCTTCATTTTTAACAGATATATGTAATATCAAAAACATATATAAAAGTATCAATGATGATCATTTCAAGTTTAATCTCATTTTCATTTGATAAAATCCTTAAATGGTGATTAAACTAAATAGAAATAAATATGCTTAAAAAAAATGAAGATTTATAAGTCATAAAGAGTTCAAGTAATACCTTATGAGGTATGATGATGACTGTTAAGCTAGTTGCATAAAAAACATTATTTAGCCTCAGTAACAAAAGCGTGCAAAATATATCCCTTGTTTTCTTAACAAAAACCCTAACTTCTTTTTCTTAAGTAATACTGGGAATAGCATAGTCAATGCTTGGGTCACCTTAGAATTAACTTATAAGGATGGTGTTAGTGTGTATGGGTTGAATAAAAATTAATAAGGGTTGGTAGAGGCTTGATAATTGCCGAAGCAATTATTGTAGAGCGTAAAGGAAGGTTTTGTTTTATTTTTGGTAATGTATACGTGTGTAGTGTTTTATTATATGTATAGATGTAAGTTTGGTGCATAAAAGGCATGGGTTAGGAGTCAAAGTAAGTAAGGTTGCAAGTAAATGGTCTTGGTCTTAGGTTATGGCTCAGAGTCAAAAGTATGTTACGGAATGGTGTGCCATACAATCGTAAGTATGGTGGCGAAATTTGGACCAAGTTGCAAGTATAAGTCTTTTTTCAATGTATATATTTGTATTTGAGGTATGATTTCGGAAAAAAAAAAAAAAAAAAAAGTATAACATGTTAATATTTATGTAATTTTTTGTGTATTGGTATAATAAGTGTGGTTTTTGTTGAAGGTAGGAAGTTTTTGTGGTTTGGAGGGCCTAAACGCAATTTATCGCGAACGTATACACCTTTACGTATCCGATAAACAAAAAAGGACAATTTTAATAATTATCTCCAAAATAATTATATAACCCATGCTTGATGTAAACATTTAATTGTTTGATGCCCGTTTACATTGAACGCTAATTTTTGGCGTACGCGATTTAACCTTACGTTTACAATTTTAGCAAAAATGGTACAATACAAAAGACATGTGAATTTATTTGATGTCGTCATATGACTTGAAAACACAGGGTGTTATAGACTTCACCCGTTAAACGAGCCTTGTCCTCAAGGCTTACGATGCAGTACTTGACGACGGTGCCAAGGGGTCTCGGTGGTAGAGGTGTGGATATTTCTTCTTGGAATTGGTCTTCTCGCTCCACGTGAATCAGGATCTTTTTTAGTAGTTCAAGCGAACTTTGACTATTGGAAGATCCGACCTTCGCTTCAACTTTTTACCTTCACGGGCCATATTTCTAGTGGTTCCTCAACAAAATGAAGCTGGTCTCTTCAAGATGAAAGTCCATCCTACGGAACGGCTAATGGTTCGTCGGCATGACACTTTTTCAGATTAGATACATGAAATGTTTATGTACTACTGCTCAATCTTTCTGGTACAGTTCAAGCTTGTATGCCATTATCACAACCTTCTCTTTTCACCTTTAAAGGTCCAACAATACTAGGGTTCTACTTCCCCCGTTTGCCATAAACAGTACGACCTTTCCAAGGCGAAACTTTTTGCATGAATTTATTTTCCCCACCCAATTGGACTTCCATTGGTGTTTACGCTTAAGTCAGCGGTAACTCTTCTGTCGATCCGAGAGGCCTATGCATTCTTCTCGCTTAGATTGGGTTGATTTTCTCAGTGGTACTCTTGAAATTAGTTCTGGACCTAGTATTTAGAGCTTATCCTACTTCAGTTCCAACAAACTGTAGCTGAACGGACACTTTCGAACATAAAGTGCTTCAAATGGCGCCCTTGTGCTTGCGTGATGCTATTGTGTATGAAAACTCACTAATGGCAAAGGGTTAACCCAACCCTTTCCAAAGTCGATTGCACAAGCACGCATACATATCTCGAGAGTTTGAATGGTCCTCAAGCTTTGCCCGTTGTTTGTCGATGGTACGCATTACTCATTTCCAATTTTGTACCCAAAGCGTTATGTAAGTGACCTCAAAAATTTGATTGCAAATCTTGGGTCGCGATACAAATGATTTGAGTCAGGGTATTATATTGTCTTGTGACCACTCCTTCAGGTAACATTCTTTCGAGTTTATCAAAGGATCATGTACCTCGGCATTGGCGTGAAGAATTCGCAGACTTAGTGGTGTCGGTCAACGATCACCCTAATTGTGTCATTGCATTGAGACGTCTTAGGTAGTTTCGTGACGAAATCCATGGTGATGTTGTCCACTTCCATTCTGGGATATTAGGTTTGTACCAACAATTGATGGCCTTGATGTTTCGGCTTTGACCTTAGCTCTGGTCAAGCACGTGCTAACTTAAGTCGGCTATGTAGGCTTTCATGTTGGGCCACCATGTAGTTCTTCATGTCCTGTACATTTTGTCGGAACCCGGATGAATTTAGAGTATTTTGTTTTGTGGGGAACTCGTGCAATGGATCAACAGTCCGCAAATACCATAAACAAGGTAAACCAGATACTGCCATTGAGGCACAGGGTTCCATCCGCACGTGGTTCCCAACTTTGTTATATAATTGCTTTTGGAAATTTAAGCGTTTTAATCAATTCCCCCAACGTCTTTTTTCTGATGTTCTCTGGTTTTCGCGCTTCAGTTTGTAGCATTTTTAAGATCTGTTTTAGGGAAGAAGATCCATGATAATAAGTAATAACATAGCTCGTAATTTCTCAAACGGTGGTTCTCGTTCTTTTGCTCAAAGCTTCAGCAACGACTTTGCTTTCTCGGAGTGATAACGAATATCGCAATCGTATCAGTTAGCAACTCTAACCATCGGCGTTGCATCTTGTTCACTCTTTTTGATCTAAGATTTTGTTTGTTCTGGGGGGGGGCAAATCTTGTGGATCGGTGTGTGCAAACCGTCTACACTTGTTTCCATTTATAATGTCTACAGATCGAGAGCGATAAAAACCACTGCACCGTGTTCTAAATCATGAGTCGTGTAGTTTTTCTCATGAATTTTTAACTGGCGTGATGCACTAAGAAATCACTTCTCTCTTTGCTCAGCACAGCGCCCAAACATTTTTTGACGGTCGCAGTATGCGATGAAGTCTTTCACTTCCTTCCGGTAGTGCAGGATTCTGGTGCATGCATAACTTTTGCTTCAACAGCTGAAAAGTGTTTCTGTTTTATCGACCATTCAAAATAACATTCTTTTGAGTTGCATTGGTCAATTGGTTTGGCGATCTTCGAAAACCCTTATCAATGACTACTTCGGTAATATACATGCAAATGACCTAAGCAATTGTCGAATCTCGTTGGTGACTGGGAGAGGCACAATCTTAATGGATTCATTTTTGGCTGGATCCACATGAATTCCGTTAATATCGATCACTGAAGAGGATATTGTAATTTGGAATCCAAAATTAGCACTTGGAAAATTTTTCATCAAATCCTATTTCTTCAACAATTCAAATATTTTCTTCAGATGTCTTCGTGTCTTGCTTGTTCTTGGATTTGACAAAATATCATTCAATAAAGACAATTAGGCAATTTAGTCCAGATATGGTTTGCAGACTCGGTTCATGAGGTCCATAAACACGGCAGGTGCGTTGGTTAAACCAAACGGCATCACTTGGAATTCGTAATGTCCATATCGAGTTCTGAAGGCAGTCTTCGGAATGTCTTCTTCTCGAACCCTTAATTGGTGATAACCTGACCTTAGGTCGATTTTCGAGTAGACACTCGACCCTTGGAGTTGATCAAATAAATCATCAATTCTTGGGGAGGTTAACGGTTTCTTCACGTTAGTTTATTTCAATTCCCTGTCTTCAATGCACATCCGGAATGATCTCGGCTTTCTTCTTGACAAACACGAACGGAGCACCCATCAGGTGAGGAAACTGGGTCTTACTTAAAGCCTTTATCGGAGTTCTTTCAGGTATGCTCAAGATAACTCTTTTCATTTCGGAAGGCGCCCAATCGATAAGGTGACGTGCTTCAGGAGAGCACCAGGTACCAAATCAATTTGAATCTCATTGTCGTTGTCGGGAGGATGAAATCAATTTGAAACTCCACTTGTCGAGTCGGAGGAAGACCCGGCAAGTCCTCAGGAAATACTTCGGGAAAGTCTTGAACTATTGGTACGTCCTCAAGTCGCTTCTTCTCCGACTTGTCTTCAACCTCTTTTGCAGTGATATGTGCCAAAAAGATAGGAAATCCTTTTTCCATATACTTCTGCGCTTTAGTGCACGAAATGATGTTTAATCGTGTCACACTTCCCTGAGTACTTCCATCACCGTGTATGATTAAGGTTTTATTTCTCCAGGGGATGCGAACAATCTTCTCGGCACACACAATGACCGCTTGGTACTTCGCCAACCAATCCATACCGATTATAGCATCGAAACTACCAAGTTCTACAGGCATTAAGTTTATGTGGAATTGGTGGTTTAGGAAGTTTAATGTGCAACCCTTAAGTATAGTGTTTAACCCAATTATCCTCCCGTCAGCTAGTTCGACATCATAATAGTGATCTAGGGTAGATGGCGTGATGTCAATTTGGGAGCTAAATGTAGTAGACACAAAACTTCGATCGGCACCCGTATCAAATAAGATATAAGCATAGCGGTTGTTTAGAAGGAACGTACCCGCAACGACGTTGTCTGGGTTTGCCCCCGCATTTCCAACCACATACACCTTCGCTGGAGCCCTGTCATTTCCAGCTTGATTACCACGGTCATTGTTTCTCAGTCTTGGGCAGTTTCTTTTAAAGTGGCCTTGATCTCCGCACTCAAAGCAACCATTGCCCTGCTGATTATTGTTGTTGTTGTTACGGTTGTTGTTGTTGTTGTTATTAGCAGACCGTACCCTACAGTCCCTGGCCAGATGGCCAAACCTATTGCAGTTATTACACCTAGGTGGACAAGGACCTGCTTCATGATGACAATTGCACTTGGAACATAGAGGCTTAGACCCGGCGTATGATTTCCTGTCACTATTGCCTGCAGTGTAGGCCTGGCCTGTGTTCTGCCTCTTATTCTGTTGGTTTTGATTGTTCTTGGAAAGATCATCATACTTTCTTTTCCTTTCTGCCTGACGTTCAGCATAGGCATGAGTCTTCTCCTCCATCAACTCAGTTGTAAACTCAATAACTTCTTGCATGGTCTTTGATTTTGATGCCTTTACGCTGCCAAGTATCATATCGGGCAATCCACCGATATACTTTTCAACCTTGTCAATCTCTTCTGGGAACATTCTGGAACACATCAAAGCTAGTTGCTGAAATCGTCGACTATAGGCCACCACATCAGTGCCCTGGACTTTAAGATTCCACATCTCAGTCTCAATCTTCTTGATCTCACCCCTCGGGCAGTACTTATCAGTCATCATTTTCTTCAGTGCTGCCCATGGCATGGCATGAGCTGCTTCGGGGGTAGTGGTCTTAACATGGGCATTCCACCATGTAAGAGCATCGTCTTGTAGAGTGCAAGTCGCAAATTTGACTTGACTAGCTGCCGTGCAATTGCTAATGCTAAACACAGACTCCATTTTCTCAAACCATCGAGTGAGTCCGACAACTCCCTCAGTGCCTTTGAAGTCCAAAGGTTTGCATTTCAAGAATTCAGAGTAAGAGCATTCGCGAGCAGCTTGGGCTGGCCTTGGTCCTGAACCATTGCTATTGTAGCCATTCCTAACCCTGCTTGCTTCTGCTTCAGCCATTGCAGCAGCAACTCCTTGGTCAATTAAGGCCTGAAGTTGTGCCTCAGTAACAGTTGTGGTTGTTGGGGCTGGTGTAACTGGTGGGACTCGGGTTGACCTTGTGGTTCTCTTTGGTGCCATTTTCTTCAATCACAAGAAAATACAATACCCGTTAGATTTCAATACAATCATAACGTGACATAACATATGCATCATAAATAAAAAGATCACATCACACAGTGAAACATATAACCAACACAAGATCGACATAACATAATACATCCATTCCATATATAACCTGGAAATATACATGATCTGTTTGGTACACAATGCTTCCCTATCGCTAGGTTACAAAATGAAAATCAACATAGAGCCCTACTAGCCGGGAGTTACCCGTAATACTTAGTAGGCTATACAGGATAGCTAATCAAAACAAAAGATCTATACAGGATAGCTAACCAAAACAAAAGATCTATACCGCCTGCTAGCTGGGAGTAACCCATAAAACTTAACAGACTGCATAGTAGATACAATCATAACCAAAGTCTAGGAACTGCTACCAGTGTCCTCCAATGTGTCAACGCGTGCTCCAGCCTCCAGGGCCTGGGTACGCATGATATGCTGAACAGCCAAATCATCTGCAGCCTGACGCTGCCACTCGTGGCGATGCACCTCAGTCTCTAATACTGTAACTCGTGCCTCTAATGCCCTGCAGTGAGCTTCAGACCTAGCCAAGGCCTGACGGGTCTCCATACTCTCTTGCTCGTAAGCAAGTCTCTCTCTCCTCAATACCTCAATCTCAGCTCTCACAGCTGCACGATCCTTCTGGGCATCGTGATGTCGTGAGTGAAACTCCGAACTCTCTCTACTGCGAACATCTACCTGGTAACTGACCCTCCTGTTGACCATCTCTAAGGCGGTCATCATCCTCCTCTCAATATCTCGAAACCTGGTCTCCATAGTGTCTACATGACTATGATCGACTCTATGGGCCATAGTGGGTCCTGGCTGTCTCGCAGCAGCAGCAGCAGAACTCTCTCCAACCTCACACCCAGGTCTGGGAGTAGTAAGTAGTAGTCTCTTCCGAGGCGGCGTGTCAGCCTCGGGAATATCAGCTCTGCGGCTAGTAGATGGTGCAGGTAGTGGTATAGGTAACAATGGTGGGGTCCCTGATGGGTGTAGTGAATGATAGAAGGCTGATGCTATATCTCTCATCTCAACCTCGAGTGCTCTAGGACTAAGGGGTCGACTACGTGGAGATAAAAAGGATGGTGGTAGTAGAGGTGTAGGTGCCTCATCCTCAGCTGGCACTAAGTCCTCAGGATGCTCAGGCTCCGGAATGTATACTGGTACATGATCCTCCAGCTCCATGGGATCAGGTATATACTCTGGAGAACGTGGTGCCTGCTCCAACAACTGTTGGGCAGCCTCCTCGTAAGGATCCTCAGATGGAATACTCCAAGATCGTGCCTCAGAGTGAACAGAAGTATAGGTAACGGCAGAATCAGCTGACATGACTACTGTGACCAGCAGAAATGGCTTATATGAGTATATTATATAAGACTCTTATAGCAATATACATTTATATCATAACATGTATATCAAATATGAATGCATCTAGTCCAACCAACTAATGCAACAAGTAGTGTATGCATGAATGTATGCACATATGTATGTCCCGTGTAAACGTTTTATAATTACCGTTTAAAGCAAAACGGCGTAACTTTTTTGCGTTTTAATACCCATTTTTGACGTTTCTTATGCCCATCTTTTCGAAATAGGACGAGTTATCATAATTTTTACATTTTCGATATTTTAAACCCTCTGTGAAACATAACTTTACTGTATCACACAACAATCAGACTGGCTTTTATAAAATTCCGTATTCGTCCGTCGTAAAACCGTAAATGTCGTATGTTTATTCTTAAAGCTCCGTTTTTTAACGAATTCTTTCGATGAAGTTCTCGTATTAGAAAGTTCTATATTTTTAAGGAGGTTACAAAAATATAAATTCTGTCACGAATAGTAACTTTTATAAAAATAGCTTTAATTAAAATATTAATTGTCGAAAACTCGCGAAATTTTCATAACTCGTACGTTAATAAATCTAAAAATTGCGATTCTTATCAATTTGGAATCCTTATAAAATGTGTATTATTTATTAAAAATAATAACCCTTGCGGTTTATACTTTTTTATAAAAATGTTTTTTATAAAAATTTACTTACGACTTTCGTTTATTAACGTATAACTTGTTTTTACGTAACTTTTTCGTATTAATCCGTTAAACAATTATATTTACTTTTTCGAATTGTTGTGAAATGTATTATCTTATAAAAATATAAAATGGGTATGTTAAAATTCCAATTTGGACAGCAAGTTAGAGTTGAGTTGTTAAGTCCATTTTTAACCTTTTCTTATACTTTACCACGTTTTAGTATTTTACACAAGTCTTATATATCACTTATGTTATATATCATATATATATAGGAGTTCCATGTGTCCATAATAGTCCTCATATGTCAAAGTTTACCAAGTCCATATTATACTTTCAACCCTTAACTTTCATAATTAACCTTTCATCGCAAGTTTTATACTTAGTTCCCAATTTTACATATAAAAACCATAAGTTTAACAAGTTAATTTCCTTCTAACATAACCTTTATTTTAGTGTTTCTAATAACATGATTAAAAGTCCTAATTAATATAATAATCCATCTATTGCCCTTTCTTTTACTTGTAACATATTATATGATAATTTGTAAACCCAAATAATACAGTAATCATTTTCATACATAACCAAGAGTGTGAATAACTTGTGTGACATTTTAACATGATATTCATAATATCATAAGATAATATAAAAGGTGTCAATATGAATTTGAATAATAAATAAAAACTCTTTTTTACATTTTAAAAAACTTTTTCCTCGATGGTGATTTAAGCTATAAAGAATTAACATATGCAATAAAGAATAGAAAGAACATAAAGAGTTCAAGTAGACCTTATTAGGTATGATGATGGATGAGAAACTAATTCTAGAAACCCGTTTTAGACTAGAAAACCAAAGCTCTTGCAACTTAAGAAAACCCTTATTTTCTTAAGAAACAGGCCTAATCTTGCTTTTCTTGATTAATACTTGGAAAAGGTTAGCCAATGCTTGGGATCACCTTAGAATACCTTAGAATGGATGTGTATTGGAGTGTATGGGTTGTATAAAAATTGATATGGGTTTGGTAGAGTGCTTGTGTTATGCCGTAGCATATAGAGATGGGGAGAGAAAGATTGTTTTGATTTTCTAGCTAAGTGTAAAGCATATGTGTTATTTCTCTTATGTATACATGTATATAAGGTGTTAAACTAGTCAAAGGAACATGGTATGGTGCAAGGGATGGTCCTTAGGTCTTAGGGATGGCCTTATGAGTCAAAAGACAAGGTATGGTGTAGTAATAAAGAGGTATGGTGTAGGTTAATGAAGTAAGGTGTATATTTGACCAAAATGTAAGAGTTTTTCTTATATTTCTTGTATAACTTTGTATCTTTGGCAAGAATTTCGGCATAAACAAGATATACATGATATATTTTGTAATTTTTATGTATTGGGTATAAAAGTGGGTATTTGTTGAAGCGTAGAAAAGTTTTTGTGAGTGCCTAAACGCAATTTATCGCGAAACGTATACACTTTACGTATCCATTAAAATTAGAATGAACAAAGTTAATAATTAATTATCCTCAAAATAATTTATATACACCCTGCTTAATTAAACATTTAATTGTTTGATGCCCGTTTACATTGAACGCTAATTTTTAGCTTACGCGATTTAAACTTAATTCATGAAATTACAAGCAAACGCGTACAACACTAAAAATAAATAGCATATTTATCAACGTCGCCAAAGACTTGAAAACACAGGGTGTTATAACTCACTTAAAGAATAAAATCTCTCGTTTTACCCAAAAATTCGATGAGTCTTTTAGTGAAGCATGGGAACGATTTAAGGAAATGCTTAGAGCTTGTCCTCACCACGGATGTACGGAGTTAACTCAAGTTGATACTTTCTATAACGGTTTAAACGACAACGATCAAGACTCCTTAAATGCCGCAGCGGTGAAATCTTTTGAAGTAAGGACCCGACTATAGAAGCTTTGTATATAATTGAGAATAATATCAAAAGTCGTTATTCACAGACACAAACCAAATGCTTCTATAATAATACGACTTAGTGAAAGTGATTAATAAGACTATGAGAGAATTGATGAAGCTTCAGATCAACTTTCGACCTTAAGTCGAGATTGTTTCTAAGAAAGAGTTGTCACTCCCGCTCCGGTTAAAGCGGTTGAATAAACTTGCGTACTTGTGGTGGAGGCCCATTCTTGTATACATTGTCCGACTAATACCGATAACAAGCATGCTATGTTTTGTGCGAACCACGGGTACGTTACAATCAAGTTAACCCTCGAACCGTGTCTAATCAAATGGCAACCACCAGGTATGCTCCGTCAAAACAATGGTCAAAATAGGTTTAATCAAAATCAAGTTCAAGGGAATAATTTTAATCGGGGAAATAATTTTCATGGAAATCAACGTTTTCATTCTCAAAATAATCATGCTCCGAATTTTCAAAAACGAGGATTTCAATACCAACCTTTTCAATTGCCTAATAATCAAATTCAACAAGAGATTTCAAATGATTTTTCAAGTTACAAGAGAAATAACGATCAAATGTTGAGGAACATGCAAAACCAAATCAACTCGTTGAAAGAAGATCTTAAGAATGGAATTCAAAACACGATAAAATCTCAATAAGCCGTATCTTAAATCTAGCTTTTAGGGCTTTTTCTTTCAGCTTATTTTTGAGTATTATTCTTATAAAATCAGTCTTTCAATTTTACACATTTTGTGATTTTTCTTGATTTTTAGAGTTTAATTTAGTATTTTTAATCATTTTTCTTTTTTATAAAATTTTCTTTTATCATATTCTAGGCTTAGGTTTAAAAATTATTTTCGTAGGGTTAAAATTTAAGTAAGTCATTTTTTAAAGAACGAGTTTTCGTTCCCGTTCTCGTTTCCTTCGTTTTTAGCTTTAAACGCTCTCGTTTTAGAATTTCCTTTGATTTTCATTAACAAAAT
>BQNB010004628.1:63163-104047 GCA_026074375.1 Tanacetum coccineum | reverse complement strand
TGTTATCACATGATACTTGTTTACGTGTTTGAATATGCAACCTATCATTCAACTGGGTCTAGTTATGCCTAACAAGCGAGCTAGATACTGGGATAGCTCACCATATCGTGTTTTATATTATTGGACCAATAGGATCACAAGTAACATTATGTCTTTGTCTTTAAATTAAGAGCTTAGTAGGACCGGCAGGTGACCCATAATGTTTCAACAAGTATGTTCTTGATTAATTAATAAAGATTTGAATAGTGGACCACCAGTATATAAAATACCGTCAAAAAATAAGTGGGTAAAGTCTTGATGGGCTAGGTTTTATCAAGATCACCATTGCTATAATCCCTAGATAGATTATAATTAAACTAAAAGGATGCTTTATGCGGATGCATTAATTATGACAGTATTCAACATGTCTAGGTCTTAGAATGATCACCCGCCTAAGTCTTAAGAATGATATGCCGCTTCGATATAAGAAATCATTGCACTAAATAAACAAACCAATATTTAATCGGATTTGACATGGCTAATAGAGTTTTCTATTATTTGGCTTGTACCGCTCTTTTATCTTCTGATTGTTTTCTTGCATGTTTATTATGTTTAGAATTGATTATTGTCACCATAAACCTGTGCCAGTCTCTCAGGCCGGAAAGCCCCTATATCCATTAGAAGCGTATATAGCATAGGTTTAACAAGTAATTAGAATTAACTTAACTAGAGTAATTAAAATACTAGTATATTATAAGGTTAACAACCTCGCTCTTAGTGTTTGACACCTTACTCACCACAAAACTCCACTCGATCGGGTACACTGCCCGTTAAAGTGTTGTTTTAGGATAAATCGGCTAAATATAAATTTAAAACTTGGTAATCAATAAATTGACCCTACACGACAGCACATCAGTTGCCGAGGTAAGAATTTTTGGATTATTGTAATATAAGCATAAACTTGATAACTTGTGTAACAATCCGCATTTTTAGGTCATTCTACGTCAATAAATATTCAACTATTTATTTTAAACTTTTACGCATTTACTTTAATTTCAACCGTTTAGTTAAACCGCGTAAACTAAAAATCAACAATCAACGTAAACCGACATCAAACAAATAAAAGTTTACGTCAAACAAGTGTTATATTATTTTTACGAATTTTTTTTATAATTTTTCATATTTTATTTTTATACGTTACGTAAAACGTTTACGTTTCGCACTTTGGAACCTTTTTGCATAAATCTAAACCATTCTACCTATCTACACTCAATCAAATACCCTCAATTTTACCCAATACCTAAAAATTATATCATTTCTATAAAAACTTACCCTATGGCTGGTTTCTAGTAAATAAAACACAAAGATGATACAAAAATTGCTTCTAGAAATCTAGCATGTGTTAAATACACGTACAAGCAACCTATCTTACAAGATTACTAACTATCTTACAAAGACATATCAATAGCGATGCAGGACAGACGGACAAAAGCTAGGTTTTAAGACCTACGTTGCACATCCATCACAAGAAGCAACACCACTCAGATATACATTCTAGGTTTCATACAATCATAAATAAGCATAATAGGAGGTTTAGCGAAGCATGTTAAAGATAAAGAAAGAACAATAAATCAAATAACACATAGACATATTGAATGATTAAGTAAACCTTACTTTATTAAAACATGAATTAGAAGAGGTACAATAGGGTTTTTAGGCTTTAAAATCATCTCCTATAGCAGCTAAATGAACTAGGGTTTATACCCTCTTTTGATTCTAAAGTTACACACTCAAAACACTAAAATTTCGGGTTTGTATATATAGGAAAAACGTTGCGACGGCGTCGCATTTTAATCGTGACGCCGTCATGAAAGAGAATATTCTAGATAATAGGTTGGGTCGTATGCTCTGACGCCGTCGTAGAATCAGGAGACGCCGTCTTGATCTTCGTAATGATGGCGTCACGTTATATCTGTGACGCTGTCTCCAACCACTGTAGAGAAATTCTTGATCTGTGTTGGTGTAGGTCCGTAGTCTTGTCCGTTTCTTCTCTAATGACGAGCCCAAGTCGCAAGTGTTAATTCTTCAAATGCCTTCCAAATTGAGAAAATTACCTAAAAAGGAGTGATTAGTACCTATTTTGGGCATTAAATGCCGATTTAGAGGGTTAAACCGACCCGAAAAAAGAAAAAAAGAAAAAAAAAAATTGAAAAAAAAAAAAAAAACATCGAAAAAAAAGAAAAAAAATAAAATAACAATGAAAAAAAAAAAACAAAATAAAGAAGTGTATAAAAATGGACACCTCATCAAATACCCTACACTAGGGGATTTGCTTGTCATCAAGGGAAAATGGGATTTTTCTACCTAGACAATTAACAATATGGGGGAGTCGTTTTACCGACTCTTTAAACATTTCAACCAACTGTGGAAAACTTAGAAGGTGGGGTTGAATTAGTTTATCGCTTTTTTATTAATATTTAAAATGTGTTTATAAAAACTTGGATTCTTTTTTTTTGACTTTTTGTGAATTCAATATCTTGCGACAATATGAAAAGTAATTATGTAGAAGTAAAACTAAAAGATAAGAGTTTGGAAAGATCAAACCGCAACACAAACGAATTTATAGTGGTTCGGTTACGATGCTCTTCTTTCGGCCTACTCCACTCCCGAGCACCAAACTCGAGGAATTTTCTTCACTTGTCAACAAGCTCCCTTAGGGCGGACCGAAAACCGTACACAAACGTTGCTTATATCAATTTCCGACAATATGCTAGATGTCGAGTTTCTTTAATCTTAGCTAGAACTAAATTATCACTAACACAACTTTCACGACTAGTTCACGACATCAACTAATTCACAACTACTTCACAAACTTCACCTACACAACTTATCCTTCACACCTTGATCACGGACTACACAACTTCTTCAATCTTCACAAAACCTTCACACCTTCAAAAACTTATTCTTCTGCACCACACTACCTATATTATAAACTATCTTAAACACTTACTAGAAAGGATCCAAGATCCAACTATACTTTAACAACATTCACCAACTCCTAACAACTACACACTTTACAAGATTTACAAAAGATGTCAAGGTATGATATTGATGCAACAAGATGGCAAATATGGATTTTGGGGTGGTTATTGTCTGTATGTTGTATCATACTTTCTTCACTATGATGTAGAAGTATTCTTCTTTCTTAACACTTGAGGATTGATTTTGAGCTTGGTCACTTAGAAACAATAGCTAAATGATTAATGATCAAGGATTGTAGACGAGGATATCGTGGGCTGTTTTAAGCAGGGAAAGAATGAGTGTAAAAGGTGGATGAAAAACGTTGGGATAGTCAGTATTTATTGGACAGATGGAGGAGCTGGGGTCTATTGCCGGGCCCCCCCCCCCCCCCCCCCCCCCCCCCCACCCAATTAAATTGGGTCATAGCCAGCCCCCCTTAAAATTATGGGGCCAGACTCATATAATATAAGGGGGCCGCCCCTTATTCAGACGCTCCATTTTTGTCCTATTCAGGGGAGTGTTTTTTACATGGACCATTTCTTCCGTTTTAGGTATCCAAAATTTGAAATTCAAAATGTTATTTTGAATTTAAACATTTCTTTTCTATGTAAAAAATGTTTTGTGATGTTTATAAAAAGTTTGCAACATTTTATAAAGTTCCCTTTGATCATAAAATGCATCAAGCATTTGGTTTATTCATACTTTGAGTGATATAAGTTTTGAAATTGTAATATTAACTACTAATTACTTTGTTTATGTTTTAATTTTTCATTGAACTTTTTTTATATTTTCGACATTATCAAAATGTAAGGATGTGAAAAATATTAATAATATTTTTAGGCATTATTTCTATCAATAATCTCCCCTATTTTGATGATTACAAAACTTAAACTCATTAAATTGATTTAGGTTCTATTGTTGAAATAAAGCAAAAGAAATTTCTTTTCTCTTGAGCTTGCGACCTAAGTGTTCTTTTGAATTTTGATTTACCATAACATTTTCTAGGGGATGACTTTTAGATTCTCTAATGTTTATTATTTGATTATTTTCTAATGAAATGTCTTCAAGATCACTGCCTATGGGTTTTGTTTTACTAACCTCAATAGCTTCTTCTTCGACTAATTCATCATCTTCCAATGGTGATGTTTTAGGTGGAGGAGGAGTCTCATCGAAAGTTACATTTAATGATTCTTCTACTTTCATTGTTTGTTTGTTAAGTATTATGTAAGCTTTACTATTTTGTGAATATCCTAGGAAAACACCTTCATACGACTTTGGGTCGAACTTGGTTAGGTAATATTTTGTATTAAGAAAAAAACCTTTACTTCCGAATACTCTAAAATAGTTAAGGTTTGGTTTCCTTACCTTTCTTAATACAACTGTTATGGAGTCTGTTTTTCCCAAAAATACGTCGAATACGAAACACTATTAATTATATAAGTGATGTATCGATAGCATTGCACGAAATTTTTGACAGAATGGATTGTTCATTTTACAACATGGTTATAATTCCATTTCTTGTTAAGGTTTGCAATTTTTTCGTTCTACTAACCCATTTGATTGTGGAGTACGAGGAGCGGAAAAATTATGAGATATCATATTTAAATCACAATAGTTTCCAAATTGTACTTCATTATCAAATTCTCGACCATGATTCGTTCTAATTGATATATGAAAAACATAGTTCCTAAAGATAGTTTAACTTGTCTAGTTGTAAAGGCTACATCTGAAGAATCAATGCTATGGCATAAGAGACTGTAATGCTAAAAAGTTGATTCAAATGGCTAAGATTGACACGGAACATAATGTAGCAGATCTTCTTACAAAAGGTTTTGATGCTGGTAGATTTCAGTACTTGGTCTCAAGTATTGGAATGCTAAATCGCTAATGCCCATATCTCTTGTTTGTTTTTGTAAAGTTTGTTAAATGTTAGTACTGTTAAGTCTTTGTAAATTAGTACTGCTAGTTATTTCTATGTCTCACTGTTAATCCTGTTAGTACCATTTAATACTGCTAAACAAGAAAAATGGTTAGATTATGTTTTTCTTGGTTTTGAGCCAACTCTTTCAGGATAAACAATAAAGTGTGAAATTGGTTGCTCAATGATGCATTATTTGAGGGGAGGAATGTTGTTTATTCTTAAAAGTGTTGGTTTTAACACCACACAACAAATGGTCATCAGTTCACCATGTCTTATAGACATCAAGAATTGACTAGTCCAGAGCAAACGGCTACTGGTAAAGACTTCTCAAATCCGTTGATAGTTGATAGTTTACTCAAAACTATATGGTCATCAATGCACCATGTTTTTACAATGAAGCATTGGCTAGTCCAAAGCAAACGGCTATTGGTAAAGACTTCTCAAATCCGTTGATAGTTGATAGTTTACTCAAAACTATATGGTCATCAATGCACCATGTTTTTACAATGAAGCATTGGCTAGTCCAAAGCAAACGGCTATTGGTAAAGACTTCTCAAATCCGTTGATAGTTGATAGTTTACTCAAAACTATATGGTCATCAATGCACCATGTTTTTACAATGAAGCATTGGCTAGTCCAAAGCAAACGGCTATTGGTAAAGACTAATCAAATCCGTTAATGGCTGGTAGTTTGCCAAAAACTATAATTTGTGTGCATTGTGAGCCAAAAAGAATAGAGAGAATTGGTGAGCTTAAAAACAGAAAGAGAGATGTGTGAAAAATAGACAGAGTGAAAAGTGAGCCAAAAGAATTGAGAGATAACATGTGAGCTTAAAAACAGAAAGAGAGATTGTGTGAAGTTATTTTTGAGTAATACAAAACTTTGGAGTTTGTACTGCTTTTGGGTGGAGAAGTTAATACTGCTGGGCTTATTTTAGTACTGCTAGACCAAATTTAGTACTGCTGGATGACCGTTAGTACTGTTTGGGCCTAACAGATTTTTCATTAATTAATAGAGCCGTTGAGATATTTCCGCCAAATTCCTATGATATAGGGGTTTGACCAATTGGACTTTCGTGATCTTTCTATATATATGTTAACTTTAATCACGATAAACTCAATTTCTTTAAATCGGTCAAACTATATCTCTACGTTTCTCTATTTAAATCACAATTAACTTTCTCCAGCCTTCATACTTACATACACGATCATATCCCACTCGATTACTCACAGTTTTATTCATGGCAAACATGGAATTTTGTGACAAGCATAACATGGTAGCATTTTTAGAGAAATCTACAGGAAGTGCAGGGTTTCATCAAATCATCGATTTCCTTAATCGATGTCACATTTGCTATGCACTCACCAAGAAGCCAGAGGTGTGTGTCTCATTTATCAAACAATTTTGGAGGTCTGCTGAAACTTCTATTGATGATAATGGAGAAGTCAAGATTAATGCTACCATTGATGGTCACTCACTGTCTATCACCGAAGGATCTTTAAGACGACATCTCAAGTTGGCTGATCAAGATGGTATTACTTCTATTCCCAACTCAGAGATATTTGAGCAATTGGCACTTATGGGATATCACACTGATTCAGATAAGTTAACCTTTCAAAAGGGTGCTTTTTCACCTCAATGGAGGTTTCTTATTCACAATATTCTTCATTGCCTTAGCCCAAAGAAGACTACTTGGGAGCAGTTTAGTAGTAACTCTTACCACCCAACCCCCCAAAAAATGTTGTATTTGTTTAGCACCAAATAGGAAATGTTAATTTTTCTAGGATGATTTTGAGCATATGGTGTTAAACTTTCTAGCCCATATGTTTTTAATGTTCCTAGTTCATTCAAATATTCTAGATATGCAGAGGAACCAACTTCAACAACACTCAAGAACATATCTTGTACCCTCTCTTAGCAACAAAGTTTTTAGCAACATGATGAGGCCTACAAAGGGATATTCAGGCAGGAAGTGCTCTATTCCCTATATGCTAGATGTTAACTGAAACTTCACTTCACTTCAAGAATCTCATCCTTCACCTTCCCTCAACCTTCATCTTCACACTCACCTGAACCTTCAACTCAACACTCACCTAATTATACCACTGCTGCACCAACACAACCATCTCCAACACAACCAACCCAACCTTCACCTGGAGCAGAACACCATTTTCCTACACCCGAAGCAGAACACCATTTTCCTACACCCTATGACTCACCTCTCCATGCTGTTCACTCACATGGAAGTGATGAGGGTAACTTGAAACTTAATGAATTGACAAATTTGGTTACCAAACTTTCTGACAGGATTGGAGTATTGGAGGATGACTTGAGGAAGACAAAGAAAACCTACAGTTCTGCATTTACTAAGCTCATTCTCAGGGTCAAAAAGCTAGAGTCTCAAATCAAGACTGGCAAAACAAGGAGAAATGCTAGGATTGTTCATTCAGATGCTGAAGACATTGAAGATGATTCTTCCAAACAAGGGATGAAGTTATCTGCTGCAGAAGTTCAAGAGAAAGCAAGTACTGAAACTGAACCCTTTATTCAAGAAGTGACTCCCACTGAAGTCATTCAAGATCAAGAAAATAGTGAGAAAGGGAGTGCTGAAGTTAGTACTGCTGGTGCAACAAAAGGTACTGCTAGTGACATTCCAGTAGTTAGTACTGCTGAGGAAATTAGTACTGCTGGAAGAACTGTTACTTATACAAGAAGGAGTGCTGAGAAAAGGACAAGACAAGACAAGGGAAAAGCAATAATGATAGAGTCTGAGCCCAAGAAAAAGTCTAAGAAGGAGCTTGAACAAGAAAGGTTAAGTTTTGCTGAAGCCATCAGACTAGAAGAACAAATGAATGAAGAACAAAGGGCACAGATTGCAAGAGATGAAGAAATTGCTAGACAGTGGGATAAAGAGGAAAGACAAAGAGCTATGTCTGAAGTCAAGTCTACTAAGAAGATAGATTGGAATGATCCTTCAGTCATAAGGTATCATGCTCTAAAGATGAAGCCAAAGACAGTTGCCCAAGCAAGGAGAAATATGATCAAATACTTGAAGAATCAGGGGAACTACAAGATTAGTGACTTCAAGGGAATGTCTTATAATGAGATTAGGCCAATGACCTGTAAGAAACCGCCGTGCAAAACAGGGCTTTAAAACGACCAAATTTAGGTCATTTTTACGAAAAGTATATTTATAAACGTTTTCCTTTATAAAATTATTTTACTAAAACGGATTAAGTCGGTGATTATGCTATATAGAATATTTGACGTGGTTTATCTAAGTGATATATTTGAGGGAGTTTCATAATGAGGCCTCTTCGGATGGCGTATCGACGAGTTGTTGGATTTACGATTTAAAGTGTCCTAACTCCTCGTACGTCATGTCATGACCTCTTTAATTATGATAGCCCGAACGATAGTACGATGTAACAACTATAAGATTATATTCAATGTTATTAATTAAAGTACTCGGTACTTATACGCATTAATTGAAATAGGTTGCATCTATCGTCTTGCGTGACGTTTTATCTGTGATTATTTGGACTATCTGTACTCAAGGTGAGTTCATAGCCCCACTTTTTACAGTTTTACTGATTTACTATTATTCGGGGTGAAAACATGCTTTGTTTTATAAATTGGACGCAAGTGTTTTAAATATATTGATTATGTGTTTGCCTAAGTAGCGATAACCCTCCTAAGCCCATTATCATGAACTGTCAATTGCATAGATGTAGTTGTTAATTGCATTATGTGGTGCGGAATGTATTATAGATCTATTGGATTAACCTCCCGTTTGGGTGATTAGCTTATCACTGGGATACGGAACGTTGACATGTGGACTTGGATGTTGCGGGTTACAACTTCTGTACGGGCAAATACTGCTAAAATAGCAATATAGGTGAGCTTCAGTGTATGAGCTTAGTGCATCATATCTAGTTTTGTGTTTGTTGGCATATGTCTGTACATCACAGAAATTCTTTTGCGGTCCTGCATAATTTATATACAAAACCCTGATGAATTCACTAACATTTTTGGTTGACGTTTCTAAGCAATGTTTTCAGGAGGTCAATTGGCCGATGGTGCAGGATGCTTGATATGTTTCTGATTGCATGTTAAAGATTTATGTGCATCATGTTTTGGGAAATCTATGTTATCTTTTGTAATATTAAACAAAGAACAAGTAAAGCTTTAAGCTTTTGTAATATGTCTTTTATTTAAATCCAATGTATCAATCTAAACGACTTTTACTGTTGTTTCTTTTATATATCTTGTGCTGTGATCTTGAAGTAACAGCCTGGATATTATTCCGCTGAGACCATTTTGGGCGGGTTACAGATTGGTATCAAGAGCCTAGGTTATAGAGAACCAGGACAATTGTTCTTTGTGTGGGACTATAAATGTTTTCATAATTGCATATCCATAAAAAAGGTTTTTTATTACGGGTATTACTTATACAATTGTTTGCATTAGTCGGTTAGGCTATATACATGCAAAATTTGATATACGTGTTTATAATATATTACGTATATAAGGATAATAGTATTATATTAATATACTTATATATCCTATCATGTCAGATTCTGAGCACTCTACGGTTACATACACATCAGATCTGGAGGACGATCAGACATCGGTCACCGGAGTCGATGGACACCCATTATGCTAGAGGTCCCCATATATGCTTACATACTGGCCCTTAGGTTCGACCATCGACGGATTCATTACCTGGCACTAAGGGACCACCATCACCAGACTAGTGCTGGCCGGAGGAGCCAGAGCATGGCACCACCTTAACCTAATTTACATACCTTTTGTTACAGGCCTGTTTACCGGAGTTCTACCAGTGACGATGAGGTATTCCCGGCTGAGGAGCGCCAATTGCTGCTGATGACTCACCTATCTTATCAGTCAACAGGGTATATACCGAAGTCCGACCTTAGGAGGGACCCATGAGGGAGGATGATGAGGGAGGTCACTGAGGTGGATCCATGCCGACTATCTGCTGACAGAGGAGAAGGATGATGAGGAGTCAAATGATGATGATGATGATGCAGAGGAGGGAGCATTAGCTCCTGCGGAAACTGCTGCTGTTGCTTATTCAGACTGACCAGGGACAACTGCATACCTTGTTTTATCGCGTCACGGCTAGGATGTCCATCCGACCCCAGGGCCGGCACCGTTCCTCTCCGAGGAAGTTGCTGAGAGATTGTTAGCCTTACCTACTCCACCACCATCACCTCTCTCTCTATACTTCACTAAACATTCCTCAGATTTCCTCTCCGCCATATACCTATACCATCACCACACCAATGGCTACATTATGTTAAGGGATCTCTGGGATCCTTGAGCTGCTGGGGAATTAGACTGAGTGTTGCCTACCATCTCCTGTTCATTTTGGACTGAGATGCTGAGATTTGTTTGCAGCTTAGTATAAGAGGTCGTGTTGTATACTCCTAGTCTGGATCGAGTTTCGGGGAGAGTTCGACAGCTAGGTGCTGCTAGGCAGGTTGGATCCTTTACCACAGCTTAGCGGGCAGGGGACCGTTATGGATTTGCTGATATGTTGATGCGCTCCAGGTCGCCTGCACGACTAGAGAGTTAGGATATTAGGCTATGGTATTACGGATACATAGGATGACCTTGTAGGAGCCATCCAGGAGATTGCACCGACCACCCTAGAGGGGGTTAATCAAAGAGTTACTGAGTTGGCTACTACCGTTGACCAGGAGGATGATATCATATATTCTCAGCTGGATGATGCACGACATGACCGAGCTCTACTCAGAGCCCGAGTCAACATGTTGTACAGGGATAGGCCATTCCATAGACGCATTGCCCTTCTGATGGAGGAGGAGGCCAGAGTATCTTGTGCCGCTTGGGCACAGTCGATGGATGCTTGCGATCAGGTACGTTCCGAGGGCATATCACTTCGGACTACGGTCATGGCTCAGCAGTCCGAGATCGCTGAGTTGCAGGCAGCAGACCGTAGGAGACAGACGGTGATTTCAGATCTGCTGAAAGCAGACCATCGGAGACAGAGACAGTTAGTGGAGGCACTAAAGATAGTGAAGAGCCTCAAGACTCAGATGATCGAGCTTCAGAGACAGCAGGGACCTGCTAAGGATCCTGCAGAGCCAGAGCTACCAGAGGAGGCCAGTAGCAGTTCTTAGACTGGGTTATGACTGTAGCTACTGTACAGTCTGTTAAGTATTATGGGTTATTCCCAGCTAGCAGACTGTATAGATCTTTTGTTTTGTCTAGCTACTCTGTTTAGATCTTTTTGTTCATGTATCGGCTACTTTGTACAGCCTACTAAGTATTACGAGTATATCTCGGCTAGTATGGCTTTAGGTTATTTTGTCTTGTAACCTAAGTGTTGTGATCGTTTGTATTTAAACCAATCATGTATTATTTTCCCAAGTTATATATGGAAAGGATGGATTATGTTTTATATGAAATCGAATTTATTGTGAATGAATGTCGATTTGTTAATTTCAATACTGTTGTGTATTTCACCATGTGTTGTGATCTCGTTTTATTTATTATGTATACATCGGGTTATGGTTAAGATTTTTGAAATCTAACGGGTATTATGTTTTCTTGTGATTTAAGAAAATGGCACCAAGAGGAAGGCCCACGAGGTTAAACCCAGGTACAACTCCCCCACCAGTCACAGACCCTACTACCACCACTTCGGTCACCAGTGCCCAACTTCAGGCCATGATCGACGAGGGTGTCACTGCTGTGTTGGCAGCACGTGCTACGACCCGAAATGGCGATGATAGCCATACCTCGGGAACAGGTGTGAGAAGGAATGAACGCGCTGTTCGGGAGTGCACTTATCAAGACTTCATGAAATGTCAACCCTTATTCTTCAGGGGCACAGAAGGAGTGGTCGACTTGACCCAATGGTTTGAGAGGATGGAAACCGTGTTTCGCATAAGTAACTGCATCGTGGAGAATCAAGTGAAGTTTGCCACTTGTACTCTTATGGGAATTGCTCTAACATGGTGGAACTCACATGTTAGGACAGTGACTAATGATGTTGCATATGCAATGACGTGGACTGACTTGAAAAAGAAGATGACAACTAAATATTGTCCGAGGAATGAAATCAAGAAGATTGAGGCAGAATTGTGGAACCTAAAAGTAAAAGGCACCGATGTGGTAGCTTACAACCAACGTTTCCAGGAACTAGCATTGCTGTGTGACAGGATGTTTCCTGAAGAGACTGACAAAATTGAAAGGTATGTCGGTGGGATGCCCGACCTGATTTACTCAAGTGTTGTGGCATCGAAGCCGAAAACCATGCAAGAGGCTATTGAGATGGCGACTGAATTAATGGATAGGAGAATTAACACTTTTGCTGAGAGACAGGCAGAAAACAAGAGGAAGTTTGAAGACACTCCTCGAAATAACCAAAACCAACAACCAAACAAAAGGCAGAACACAGGCAGGGCTTATGCTGCCAGGAACGGTGACAAGAAACCGTATGAAGGGACTAAACCTCTATGTCCCAAGTGTAACTTCAACCATTACGGTCCTTGTATACCAACATGCAATAACTGCAAGAAGCTTGGCCACCTGGCCAAGGACTGTAGGAGCCGGCCTGCAACTGCAAATAACAACAACAACAACCGCAATAACAATAACAACAACAACCGCAACAACAATAACAACAACAACCGCAACAACAACAACCCGAGAGCCCAAGGGGCAAATACCAATGCCATCGTTTGCTTTGAGTGTGGGGCTCCAGGCCACTTCAAGAAGGACTGCCCCCAGTGGAAGAACAAGAACCAGGGAAATGGCAACGCTGTAGCCAAGGCTTATGCAGTGGGAGTTGCAGGGCACAACCCAGACAACAACGTTGTGACGGGTACGTTTCTCCTAAACAACCGTTGTGCTTCCATTTTATTTGATACTGGTGCAGATAGAAGTTTCGTGTCTACTCAATTTAGTACTTTGATTAATATAGCCCCACTACATTAGATCATGGTTATAACGTTGAATTAGCTGATGGTAGAATAATTTGGGTAAATACGGTATTACTGGGTTGCACGTTAAATTTTCTGAACCATCCGTTTCACGTCGACCTAATGCCTGTAGAAATGGGTACTTATGACATCATAATTGGCATGGACTGGTTGACGAAATACCAAGCCGTTATTGACTGTGCTAAGAAGATCGTTCGTATTCCCTTTGGGAGCGAAATCTTAATTTTTCATGGAGACGGAAGTAGAAATAAACGCGGGACTCGATTAAACATCATCTCGTGCACCAAGGCCCAGAAGTATCTGCTACAAGGATGTCACGTCTTTTTGGCACATATTACCATCAAGGAGACTGGAGACAAGTCGAAGTCCCGCGTTTGAGTGTATCTCTTTGCGATCTCGCAGAGAAATTTCGAATTTCTCCTCCGTTCACCTGCCTAACAACGCTCCGCCAGACCCCCTAAATTCCAAATAAAAAAGAACCGCCTCATACCGCAACCCTCCATAACACGCCCGACCCCAGACCGGCGCAAACGTTTAAGCAGCCAACACCTGCGGCTCCGGCCTATGAGGCCGGGCTGGAGCCATGGGGGGGGGTGTGAGGGTGGGGTGTAGGGGTAAGTGAGGTAGGGTCGGGGGTTAGCGTGGGGAGAGGGTTGGGATGAAGGTTGTTGCAGGGGCAGGCTTACATTTTATATGATGGGGGTGAGGTTGATGTGGATGGTGAGTGTGCTTAGTAGGGTTGGATGGGTGATGAGTGATGCTATTGGGGTGTCGTTGGTTAGGTGGTGGGGGGCGAGTGCGTAGTGGGAAGATTAGGTTTTTGGGGGGTGGGAGTGTGGGGCGGGGGTGAGTAGAGGTGTGAGTTAGTTGAGGTTGTGAGGGATTGTGGGGTTTAGTAAGATTATAGTTGAGTTAGGTGCAGGGGCGGTGTTCGTGTGGTGCGTGGGGGTGGTAGACGGGTAGTGGGGCTCTTGGATAGGTTGATGGGGTTGGGGTGGATGTGGCGGGGGGAAAATACGGGGTGGTGGTTGGGCAAGGGGGATGGTGGCAGTGACTTGGTGAGTGAGGCAGGGTGAGGGAGGTTGGTAGTGGGTGGTGTGAGGGGGTTCTGGGAGGGAGATGTGGGTTGAGGCTGTGTGGCAGGGATGCGGGTAAATTGGGATGAGTGGCAAGGTCGGGGTGTTGATGTGGGTGGGAGTTTTGGTGGTGAGAGTGGGTGAGTAGGGGGGTTAGAGTGAGCGTTGGAGGTGAAAGAGTGCGGGGTAAGATGTGGCGTGCGTGGCGAGTATTTGAAACTGGTGTGAGTGTGGGTTTGGATATTGGGTTGAGATGTGGTTTTGAATAGGGGTGTTGATTGGGGTCTCAGGGGGGCGCGTTTGGAATTGCATTGGGGAGGGGGGTGGTAGTTATGTGGCTGCGTGATGTTGAATGGTTGTGTGGTGGGAGTATTGTGTGTGAGTGGATGTTTGTTGTTCAAATCAGTATCCGCGAAACGTTGCAATGCCGAGTCTCTATTTTATCCCTTTTTATTCTTTCCTTGCATTGACCTAATTCAATAACCTTTTCTGATACAAGGATGGTCACGTCTTTTTGGCACATATTACCATCAAGGAGACTGGAGACAAGTCGAAGAAGAAGCAACTGCAAGAGTGTACCGATCGTCAAAAATTTCCAGAAGTATTTCCCGAGGGACTTGCCAGGTCTTCCACATTACCAGACAAGTGGATTTCACATCGATCTAGTACCTGGTGCTTGCACTGTTACCACGGGCACCTTATCGATTGGCCCCATCAGAAAGAAAGATTTGGCAGATCAACTACAAGACAGCTTTCGACAAAGACTATATAAGTCCTAGTTCGTCACCATGGTGAGCTCCAGTTCTAGTCGTCAGAAAGAAAGGTTGGATCGTTACGAATGTGCATAGAATCTCGGGAGCTAAAAAACTAACGGTGAAGAAAACCGTTATCCGTCTACCAAGGAATTGATGACTTATTTGACCAACTTCAAGGGTCGAGTGTTCTACTCGTAAGATCGACCTAAAGGTCGGCGTTATCACTAATTTGAGGTTCGAGAATGAAGACATCTCGAAGAATGCTTCAGAACTCGATATGGGACATTATGAATTCCAAGTGATATGCCGTTTGGTTTAACCAACGCACCTGCTGTGTTTATGGACCTCATGAACCGAGTGTACATAACCTTATCTGGACAAATTCGTAATTATCTTTATTGATGATATTTTGATCTATTCCAAGAACAACCAAGAGCACGAAGGACATCTGAAGATAATATTGGAGTTGTTGAAGAAAGAGGAGTTGTATGCAAATTTTCCAAGTGTGAATTTTGGATTCCCAAGGTACAGTTCCTCGGTCAGTGATTGATAATAAAGGAATATGTTGATCCAGGCCAAGATGAATCCGTTAAGATTGGGCATCTTAGGACACCAACGAAGATTCGTCAGTTCGTTTTAGGTCTTGTTGGGTATTATTCGACGATTCATTGAGGGTTTTCAAAGATGCCAAACAATGGACCAAGCTCACTCAAAAGAAGGTAATGTTTGAGTGTTGGGGGTGACAACAGAAGCTAGCCATTCCAGTTCTATGAAGCAGAAGTTGTGTAGTGCACCAATTCTGGCTTTACTCGAAGGAAGTGAAGATTTTATCGTATACTGCGATGCTTCAATCAAGGGTTTGGACGCTGTGTTGATGCAAAAGGAAAAGGTTATTTCTTATGCATACGCAGTTAAAGATCCATGAGATAACTATACTACTCATGATCTTGGAACTGGGAAGCAGTAGTGTTCGCTCTGAAGATTTGGAAGGCTACTAATCTGTATCGGTACAATGTGTACGGTGTTCACTGATCATAAGATTTTACATGCTATTCTTAATCAGAAGGAATTAAACATGGAGACAACGCCATGGTTAGAGTTGCTTAGTGATTACGATTGCGATATCTCGTTATCACTCCAGGGTAGGCAAATGACTCGTTGCTGATGCTTGAAGCAGGAAAAGAACGGGGACCACCGTTAAGAGTTCGTGCTTTAGTCATGACTATTAGCTTGGATTTCCTAAGGCAATTCGTTGACATGCTCAGGATTGTGCACGGGAAAACAAAGAACATCAAGAATGAGGATGTTGGAGGTTATGCTGATTGAAAATGCTAAATATCCAGAGGCCATTAGAACGGAAAAGTTAGAACCTCGTACGGATGGAACCCTATGCCCTCAATGGAGGAGGTTGGCTTACCTTGTTATATGACGATTTGCGGCCTGTGATCATGCACGAGTCCCACAAATCGAAGTTTCTATTCCATCCAGGTTCTTTTACGAGGAAAAGGTTTAAAGACATAAAGAAGCTATATTGGTGGCCAATATGAAAGCCGACATCGCCACCTATGTTAGCAAGTGCTTGACATGTGCTAAGGTCAAGGCCGAACATCAAAGACAATCGGGTTTGTTGGTACAACCCGAAACCCGAGATACCTCAATGGAAGTGGGACAATATCACGATGGATTTTGTCACAAAGCTTCCTAAGTCATCACAAGGGTATGACACCATTTGGGTAATCGTTGACCGTCTTACAAAGTCCGCAATCTTTATACCCATGAAAGAAACTGACCCTCTGGAGAAACTAGCGAGAATGTACCTAAAGGAAGTAGTAACAAGGCATGGAATACCGGTCTCGATTATTTGTGATCGTGACCCTAGGTTCGCATCAAATTTCTGGAGGTCACTTCAGAAAGCTTTGGGTACAAGTTTAGATATGAGTACGGCATATCATCCGCAAACTGACGGACAAAGCGAGAGAACCATTCAAACTCTCGAAGATATGCTTAGAGCTTGTGTGATCGACTTTGGAAATGGTTGGGTTAAACATTTGCCATTGGTCGAGTTTTCATACAATAACAGTTATCATGCTAGCATTAAGGCTGCACCCTTTGAGGCACTTTACGGTAGAAAATGTCGTTCGCCTGTTTGTTGGGCTGAGGTTGGAGAAGTTCAACTCACCGGTCCAGAGATAGTACAAGAGACGACTGAGAAAATCATTCAAGTTAAGCAAAGGATGCAAGCCGCTCGTGATAGGCAAAAGAGCTACGCTGATTTGAAGCGTAAGCCGATGGAGTTTGAGGTTGGAGATAAAGTGATGCTCAAGGTTTCGCCTTGGAAAGGGGTTGTACGTTTTGGCAAACGAGGGAAATTAAATCCCAGGTTTGTTGGACCTTTCAAGGTAATAAAAAGGGTTGGAGACGTTGCATACAAGCTCGAGCTTCCTGAGGAGCTGAGCAGAGTTCATAATACATTTCACGTGTCCAACTTAAAGAAGTGTCATGCCGACGAACCCTTAGCCGTTCCGTTGGATGGACTTCATTTTGATGACAAGCTTCAGTTTGTCGAGGAACCTATAGAGATCACAGATCGTGAAGTTAAACGGTTGAAGCGAAGCCGTATCCCATTAGTCAAGGTTCGATGGAACTCCAAGAGAGGTCCAGAGTTTACATGGGAACGCGAAGATCAATTCCGGAAGAAATACCCACATCTGTTCTCAAAGACCGGGCCGTCGTCAAGTGCTGCGTCTTAAGCCTTGAGGACAAGGCTCAGCTAACCGGGGGAGACTATAACACCTCGTGTTTTAGGTCATTGTATGACATTATGTAATTCACAATTTATTTTTAGGGTTTTACGCGTTTGCTCTTAAACCGTAAACGTTAAGTTAAATCGCGTAAACTAAAAATGATCATTCAATGTAAACGGGCATTAAACGATTAAATGTTTACATCAAGCAAGTGTTATATGATTATTATAAGGATAATTAATAACTTTGTTCATCTTATTTTTATTGGCTACGTAAAATGCTTACGTTTCACGATAAAACGCGTTTCGGCATACCCGGAAGCACCAAAACCTATCTACGCTTAAACGAATACCCACGATTACACCCAATACCCAAAATAATAAATATAACATCACATATATGTATATATGCCGAAATTTTGAGGATAGGACCAATAATTAACAACTTGCATAATATCTAGATATTTAAGAAAGATCTAGGAAACAAACTCTTACACCATAATCAACTTGACTTCTTAACCTTGTGTAAGGGTTAGAAAGTGACCATGGTTAGGTTAATAAGATATTTTCCTTCCTATATATAAGCATGCATGCATAAGTAAAGTTTCTTACAACTTTACACTTAACAAAAATCTTTTCTCTCTTCCTTTTCTCTCTATAAACCCACGGCATATATAACACTTTTATTAAAGCTCATCCATAAGGCAAAACCATACAAACTTTTTACAATCCCATACAACTCTTTTTTTTTTTTTTTTTTTTTTTATTCTATTCACTCTTTTTATTTAAACACTCTTTTTTTTTTTTTGTAAAAACAACAAAAATTTACACACAATCCTAAGGCATACTAAAAGTGTTTTTTCACAAGCCTTGATCATCATTTGCAAGTATAAGGGTAGAAAAGGAAAGACATTAGGGTTTCTAAACCTAATCTCGGTTTTATCATAACTTGAAAGCTTGGGTTTTAAGTCCTAAAACACGGGTTTAGGCACATCTCATTTCTCATCTCATACAAATACATCGTACCCTAAGGTCTTCCTAATTCCTTTAACTTTTATATCATATGATTTTATTGTAATATGTTAATTATGTACTTAATTCACCACTAGGACCTTTTTAATATGTAAAATTGAGTTATTATTTATGTTTATGATTTTATGGGCACTTATCTTTATTCATATTGGTATATAGATCATGGAAAAATGAATGTAAAAAGTATGTTAACAATATGTTTATTATAAACATGTTTAGGTTAAATTAGAGTTTTATAAGTTCTTAATCTTCACATGTGAAATAATGGAAATAAATTGTTAAACTTGTTACAAATAAATTTATAAGGACATGGATGAATCTTGGACATTATTATAAGCTATCACAAGTGATTAAAAATAGGTTATTAGGGGTCCTTAATAAACTACTAAAGAATATGATACATAAAACAAGGTTCTTTATAAAGTTATACACATAAATACATAGGAGGGGCTGTTTAAATAGTCGAATTCCATACAGTAAGTTTCACTAATATAATTATAACATCTCGTGAACATTTCGAAATGATCAAAACTTGACAAAAACAACAAAACCGATTTATAAACGGAAAAGAATACGTTAAAATACGAGTTGTACCGACGATAATACTTTTATAAAACTATTTTCTATAAAGTTTATCTATTCATACACAACTAATATTTTTAAAAACATCTAAAATATGATATAACTATTTAATTACGAGATCTACTCGAAAGAATCGCTAAAAACGGAACTAAAATACAGAATAAACTAGACGTTTCGATAATTAAGTTTATAAAAGTAATTTTATAACTATGACGCTACAAAAGATACTATTCAATCAGCGAACCCAAACTTCTATCACAATAATATACATACACTTATTTAATAACAAAGACCATACTCGAAGGAATACACTAAACGGGATTAAGAAATGAATAAGTTAACTACGATTACAAAGTTTACGCTAATTAAAACATAAACAAAACGAGTAATAATCCGCTGATTGAATAAGTAAAAACACTATTTCATTTGCAGACCAATCAAAAAACTTGACAAATGTAAATAT
Organism: Tanacetum coccineum; assembly: GCA_026074375.1. Lineage (NCBI taxonomy): Eukaryota > Viridiplantae > Streptophyta > Magnoliopsida > Asterales > Asteraceae > Tanacetum > Tanacetum coccineum. The sequence continues at coordinate 84,478 of BQNB010004628.1, read as the reverse complement.
TTTTGATCACTCGTCTTACTCTAAAACTACGAAGACGGAGGGACAAGAGAAACGCGAGCAACCGGATGCTTAAAACGACCAAATTAGGTCATTTTTTTTTTTTTTTTACGTAACAAAATATTAATATATAAGCACGTTTCAACTTTATAAATTTTATTATTCTAAAAAACGATTAGTCCGGATTATGCTATATAAATAATTGAGTGTTATCAACAAAAGTACTTATAATAACTGGATGAGTTTCATAATGATTATTCCTTTTTCGGACTGCACGTATCGACGAGTTGTTTGGATTTACGATTTTAAAGTGTTCATAACCCTTGTAACGTCATGTATGACTCTTTATTTATGATAGCCCGAACGATAGCACGATGTAACAACTATAAGATTATATTCACGTTATTAATTAAAGTACTTGGTAACTTTATACGACCTTAAAATTTAAATATGTTGCATCTAACGTTTTGCGTGACGTTTATCTATGATTATTTTGACTATCTGTACTCAAGGTGAGTTCATACCCCACTTTTTACCAGTTTTTACTGATTTACTATTATTCGTGGTGAGAACATGCTTTGTCTTCTTTATAAATCGGATGGACCGCAAGTATTTTAAATATTTTGATTATGTAGTTTGCCTATCGTAGCGATACTCTCCTAGCCCATTATCATGAACTGGTCAATTGGCATAGATGTAGTTTACTCAATTGCATTACTGTGAGACTGACTGTGGAACAGTTATAAATAGATCTATTGGGAATTAACTCCCGTTTGAGGTATTCTAGCTACTCACCGGAGCGACGATAACGCTTGACCATGCTCGACTTGATGTTGCGGATTACAACATTTGTACGGGCAAATTACGCTAAAATAGCATAAGGTTAAGCAATCACACTGTCATAGCTTAGTGCAACTGTAACTGGTTAGATTGTGATGTTGTGGCAATACATGTAGTACTACCATCACGGGAAATCTTTTAGCGGTCGAGCTTGCATAATTTAAATACAATAACCTATGAATTCTCACCAACATTTATGAGTTAACGATTTATAGCAATAATGTTTTCTCAGGAATGTTCAATAGGGCCACGCGGTGCCAAGGATGCATTCGGATATGGTTGATTGCATGTTCAAAGATTTATGTGCCATCATGTATTTGCAATCTATGTTATCTTTGTAATATTTTAACAAAGAAACACGTACGCTATAAGCTTTTCGTAATATCGTGCCTTATTGTCTTCTAAATCTATGTATCAATTTATATGACTTTCGTGTCACGTTCGTGTATAACTATATCCTGTGCTGTTGATCCTTGAACGTAACATCAAAACCCGATCCTTTAATTCCGCTAGCACCCATTTTGGGGGTGTTACATTACTCATGTTTGCTTATCTTTGTTTGTTTGCTAACTATTTTTGAGAACATAGGCTTAAATCTTTGATAATTGTTTTAAAAAGGTGCTTTTCTTATAACCACATCCTAAGGGGGTTTGCACAAAGGGCCAAAATGGGTCATTCTGGGTCAAAATCTTTTTGGGTTATGGTGTGAGTTTTAACCACCCTTTTGAGTAGATTTTAAACTGATTTTCAAGTCTCAAGTGCCTAAAAGTCTATTTTAAGTTTTTATAAATGATCTTTGAAAACTGTGTGACAAAATCAGTTGGCACATGCTTATTTGATTAAGTTGTTGAACCTGCTTTTTGAGTCAAGTTTCTAAGTCCTTTTTAGTGTCAAAACATAATAGGTTAAGTGTCTTAAGTTTTCTCTTGTGTCAATTAAAAACCTGTCAACTTTTGTAAGTATTTTTCATAGTTAAAACTCAATGCGCCAATTTTCCATTTTCAGTTATCAGATGTTAAACTTCTTTTCTTAGACCTCAAAATTTTGAATATAAAGCACTCCTCATTAGGAGCCTCTTTGTTGTCCATCCCTGATTTAACTTCCTTTAAATTTCTATAAGCATCATTTGCCAACTTAATTAATAAGTCTGAGGCCTTTCTAGCCCTTTTTTCATCTGAAAAACTCCCCCTAGTGCAAAACCCAATGATATCGGCTCCTTTTTATAGCTTATTTCTGTTCATAAACATAGTTTTTTTATCTGGCTTTTTCTTCTAGAACCCCAATAAGCCCATCTACCAGACCTTATAGCCGTAATCTTTTAGTCTCCATTAGCAAGCTTAATAATAAGTCACAAACTCAGTCCCATTGTGTTCTTTGGTATGCTAGTTAGCTTCTAAAGCTTATTGTCATTCTAGCTTCAATCTGTCTAAATTCTTAGCTTATATTTGTTCTAGGTAGCACTGTTTAATAGTGTATTGTAAGGGCATATCTTAGCGCATTTATATGAATTTTAAGTGCTTATTGAGCTTTTTCAAAGTATAGCAGTACTAACTCCATGTTAGTACTACCTTGCTTCTCTTCAGCTTATTGGCTTATTTCTTGCTTATTTTCTTTGTTCCACTAGCTTATTAGGTTAGGAACACAGTATGTTTGTTCTTATTTCAATTGTCTCTTTTGCTTATTTGTTCTTTAAGTAGCTTAGCAGTTAAGTCATTTAGTGCCTTAGTGTAGTATAGCTCATTCTACCAGCTTATTTGCCTTTTAAGCTTTCTGTCTGTTCTAATTAGCTTATTTATGTTTATTCATGCTTATTAGGAGTAGTAGGCCTTATGTTTTTGCTTATTTAGCTTAGCCTTAGCTTATTCTTCCCTAGCAGTTTAGTTTAGCATTCCTTAGTTTAAAAAGTTACTTCTGCCATCTGTTTGTGCTTATTTCGTGCTTATTTGCAAGTTACAAAAATTTCTCCTTTTTTAAAGTTGCTTAATTTTAGCTTTTTCAAAAAGTTGTAAAAAAATGAGAAATAAAAGTGTTGGGATTAGGGGAGACCCCGAGTGAGCAAGACTCGAACTCGGGACCTCAACCCCATCTACCAACACTTTTATAACAACACCTCTACCGCTGTGCTACAATAGCTCATCCGGTAGAGGTTTGCGTTATTAAATATATAAGCCCATTTTAGCCTTTAAGCCCACAGCCACTTTTAAGCTTATAACAGCTTATTTATAAGCTGTTTTTCCAGTTTTAGATTTTTCATAGGATCTTTATAGTTTAACTTATTTTTCCTAAATTTTTCAGAATTTTTTATAATCGTTTGATATTTTTTATCATTTATTTTCTTTTAAACTGTTTTTTAATTATAATAAATTAAATAAAAACCAAAAAAATATTTTTCTTTTTTAGAAAATTTTATTTTATCAGTCTTCACTTAGAAAAAATAAAAAATCTTTCGTAGGGTCATTTTTGCAAAATTTTACTTTTTAAAGAACGGGTTTCGACCCCGTTTTGTTTTCTCAATTTTGAGCTCGTTTTAGCTCCGTTTTTAGTCTAGTCTTTTTTATTCTTCATTTTTAGTCACATAGAGTAGATTATAAGTAAAAAAATCTTTGTAGGGTTAATTTTTAAGAATTTAGGTTTTTGACCCCTTGTTCGGGGCTCTTGCTCTCGTTTTTTTAGTTTTATTTCATAATTTTTAGGTTTTTCTTAATCGTTTTTGCATATTAGTAGATAATTTAGCTTTCTAATCCCCTTAATCATTAATATCATTCAAATTCCAACTTTCCGACTGTACCGATTTTCAAGTCCAGCCTCGTTGGGGATAAACGACCCGGGAATATCATACTCCTCGGATTTTATTGATTGTCTTTCTTTTAAACTTTTCAAGGGCAACTTGAATTGTTTTTGGGTTATATAAGTAGTAGTATATTTATAATATATTAATTATTTATTCACCTAGAAAAGGAAGCTGTCAGACGGCGTCAGGATTTTCAAAGTGACAACGTCATAGATTTGGCGATGACGTTAAGACGTAGCCGACTAAAGTGGCTCTAGAATATTCTACGTGGCGACGGCGTCATGATTACTTCACGACGTCGTCAGGATGATTAAGTAAATACGTTCATTTATCATATAGTTATCACCAAAGTAGTTTAGATTATAATTTAGTTTAATTAGATCAAACAAACCAACCTCTCAAACCATGATTTTACCTGCTTTCTATAAATAAAAATACAAAAAGTATCTTATCTCAACCCCGTAGACCTTTGTTAGATCTTGTTCTAGCCTTCCTAACCTATTCCCCTAGAGAACGTTAACAACCCCCGAGTCTTGCGTATGCTACACTGCAACGATTAGGTGCACTGCCTAGGGAGTTGTAAAACTTGTTGAAGTCTAACGACAGCCGCACCATGTTTTTGGCGCCAATGTATGGGGGATAGTTAGGTTTTGATCATTGTTTAGCTTAGGTCTACTCACTTGATTCCTATCAAGTGAGAATTTTATTTTCGGTATATTAGCTTTCTCGTAGTCTCTCTTTTCTTTGTGTTATCTGTTTCGTAAATCTTTTCATTAACCTCCATGTGAATAGAAAATCCTATCTGTACTCTTGGAGATTACTCCAAACCTAGCCACAAGGGCTACAGGAACACCATTAAGCTCCCCGAAGGGAACAATGTGGTACCTCTTCGATCCGACACCATCCGGTTGGTGCAAAAAAGATGCTCATTCCACGGACTTCGGTCCGAGGATCCAAACCAACACCTTAAGGATTTTCTAAAACTAGTGGACTCACTCGACCTTAACGGTGACAATAGGGAAAGAACGCGCTTGCGTTTATTTTAATTTTCCCTTCGCGACCAAGCTAGCAATTGGCTTGAACGTCTTCCAGCAGGATCCATCTCCACATGGGAGGATCTTACTACTCATTTCATTGCTCAATTCTTTCCACCAGGAAGGACTGCAAAACTCCACAACGACATCTTTATGTTCCAACAACATCAAGGAGAGTCTCTCTCTGAAGCATGGACTCGTTTCAAGGACTTACTCCAAAAAGTCCCTCATCATGGCATCAATCGCTGCCTTCTAATCCAAATCTTCTATGATCATGTCTCCTTTCATCTTAAGTGTGAAATTAACCATGCCGCCGGCGGCAAGCTTCGTGACAAGAACGCCGACGAATCTTGGGAAATCATAGAGAACCTCGCCCTCTATAACCATGAGGGCTGACTGATTCAAAAGAACCTATCAAACCGGTCAAGGCTATTTCTACACCTCTAGACACCTCAAAAATACCTGACCGAAGACTTCTTGAGCTTGAAGACCAGATTAACTTCCTACTAAAACTAGTCCCTAAAAAAGCTCAACACATGTTCCTCAAGCATGCATTAAAGCAGTTTCCTCAAGCCCTCACCCACATAACCTCAATGAGCTACCAAGGCAGAACTCTTTCACTTTTCGTGAACATATCGGTCTACACCCTCAGCCCCAAGCACTAAAAATTACTTTTGAGGCTCGGGTACGAGACTACATGGCAGCACACACCGAAAGGATGGAGAAGTTCAAAAACATCATTTTTAAACAAAGGGAAGAGATCAAAAACAGAATGACAGAGATGCTCGGACTTCATAAAGAACTCATAGTCAGTAGAACTGCAGAAAAAGTGCTAATTAGAGAAGAGGCGAGGCACCCCATTACTAAAAACATCAATTACATCTCGCTTGTTTGGACAGAGGAGGAAAAGAGCACTAAAGACGAAGCGATGTTCGATGACTTCAGTGGAAAGCCTGACAAATCAAAAGCAGTTGTATCTCCAAAGGAAGTCGATAAGGAGAATGAAGCTGAAAACGCTACTGGAGACAAACTAGTCAAAAGCACTAAGGAGAAGCTCAAAAAGATTGACGAATAAAAGTCATGGGAGACACCCAACTCTCAGTCTGTAGGATACTATCTGAAGCATAATTCAATAAGAAACTAGTTGAGGGCCTTATCAAAAATCAAAGGTTTAACGACTCTCTGCCAGCAACCCGAGTAGGAAAGATGAAGCAAAAAACTTACAATTTATTACTAAAGGAGACTGTGCATGACGCGATTCTTAAGAAAAAAATAACCAGGAAAGAGGATATAGGAGGAAATTTTGAAATACCATGTAACCTACGAGGGTTAAAACACATAAATGCCTTGGTTAACCAAGGATCTGATGTGAACATCATGCCCCTTTCCATCTACAATAGGTTAACTGATGAAAGGCTTGCAGAAACTGACATTAGGCTTTCCATAGCTATTTATTCGTATATCTATCCTTTAGGAATAGCCAAAGATGTATTAGTGGATGTTGCTGGCTATGTGTACCTTATGGACTTCGTGATTTTAGACATAAAGGAGGAAGAAAAAAAGGCCCTTCATCTTAGGAACACCATTCTTAACTACTGCTAAGGTCGTGATTAAGTTAGATAAAGGGATTGATGAGGTGTCATTTTACACTTTTTCAAGGTCATTTAACCCCCTAAATCATGCAAATATGCCCAAATTATGTGCTTAATCATTTTTTTGTGTTTTTAGCACTTGGATGGCTTTTAGAAGAAATACACGTGACTTGGGCTCAATTGGAGAAGAAACGAACAAGACTACGACTCTACACCAACTATCTTGAAGAAAAGCTTACAGTGCATGGAGACAGCATCGCCAATTACAAGCGACGGCGTCAAAGTTATCAAGTGACACGTCATGGAATTCTAGATGGCATCAAAACGAAGCCGACTTAAAAACCATAGAAGACCATTGCGGCACGACGACGTCAGGAACATAAAGCGACGCCGTTGTGCTTGTTTTCTTATATATTCAAATCTGTTTTTATGGTTTTGGTGTGTAACTTTTGGGAGACGAACCCTAGTTTTAGAAGATGATTTTGGTAGCATTTAGGCTCATTTTTAGGGTGTCAAAACCCTCTTGTAACAGCCTCAACTGCATGATTTAATCAAGTGAAGTTCATCTATCCTTTATCACTTAATACGTCTATGTGTTTTTTGATAGATTCTTGTTCTTCTCCTTTATTTGCTATGCAAGGCTAGATCTATTAGTATTTACTTATGATTGCATGAAACTTATATTGTAGATCCTTTTAATGTTGCTTTTTATGATAGATATGCGCGTTAGGCTTTAGAAAACTAGCCATAAGATATTAAATTGGCATAGATGTCTAGGGAAACACGAGTGTGTAGAAAGGATACCATCGGTAACAGTCTTCATACTACCTTATCCCTAATATGGTTGATCCCTCTTAAGATATTTCAATTGCATTTAATATACTCTTAGGGGCCTTGTAATAGTCTTCATACTACCTTAGTTGTGCATTGTCTTAACGGAATATTAAATATACTACGGGTTCGTATAATTCATTCATGACTTAGGAAATACTTACACAGATCATCACAAGTGTAACAAAGCAACAGGATTAAGAGAAGCAGTCTAACGAGTAGTGCATGATTAAGTAAATACGTTCGTTTATCATGTAAGTTATCACCAAAATTAGTTTAGATTTATTTTATTAATTATTAGTTTAATCAAACCAACCTCTCAAACCATTATATTTACCTGCTTTCATAAAAACATAAAAATACAAAAAGAATCTTCTCTCAACACCATAGACCTCTGTTAGATTTTGATTAAGCCTTCCTAACTTATTCCCTTAGAGAACAATAACAACCCTCGAGTCTCGCCTATACTACACTACAACAGTTAGGTACTCTTCCTAGGGAGTTGTAAAACTTCTTGTGAAGTCTTACGACAACCGCATCAAGTTTTTGGCGCCGCTGCCGGGGAATAGTTAGGATTTGACCATTGTTTAACTTAGGTTTACTTGCTTGATTCTTATTAAGTGAGATTTTTATTTTCAATATATTAGCTTTCTCGTAGTCTATTTTTTCTTTGTGTTATTTGTTTCGTAATCTATTTTCGTTGACCTCCATGGGAGACAAAAATCCAATCTATACTCTTGAAGATTACTCCAAACCTATCCACGGGGGCTACAGGAACACCATTGAGATCCCCGAAGGGAACAATGTGGTGCCTCTTCGATCTGACACCATTCGGTTGGTTTAAAATGGATGCTCATTCCACAAACTTCGGTCTGAGGATCCAAACCAACATCTTAAGGATTTCTTAAAACTTGTGGACTCACTTGACCATGATGTTGCAAATAAGGAAAGAACGCGCCTGCATTTATTTCAATTTTCCCTTCGCGATCAAGCTAGCAATTAGATTAAACGTCTTCCAGCAGGATCCATCTCAACATAGGAGGACATTACCACTCATTTCCTTACTTAATTCTTTCCATCAGGAAGGACTACAAAACACCGTAATGACATCCTGATGTTCCAACAACATCAAGGAGAGTCTCTCTCTGAAGCATGGACTCGTTTCAAGGACTTACTCCAAAAAGTCCCTCATCATGGAATCGATCACTGGCTTCAAATTCAAATTTTTTATGATCATGTCTCCTTTCATCTTAAGTGCGAAATTGACCGCGCCGGTGGCGGAAAACTACGTGATAAGAACGCCGATGAATCATGGGAAATCATCAAGAACCTCGCTCTCTATGACCATGAGGGCTCGAATGATTCAAAAGACCACGTCAAACCGGTCAAGGCAGTCGTCGTTTCTCTAAGTGCACCAAAAAGCCTGACCGGCGACTTCTTGAGCTTGAAGATTAGATTAACATTTTGTTAAAGGGCCGCAACCAACAACCTATTAATTTCACGACGATTCTGAAGTCATAAGGTGGTTAGGTTAGGATTAAGTCTTACGATCCAACCAGAACCAGAGGGATCTACACAAGGACACTCCATAGTTAGAAATAGCAGTCCTTAGGTATGATTGGAGAAGAATGTGTATAAGGGAAAAATGCCGACTAAGATTGAGCTAACACTGGAACAATCACAACAAGGTGTTAGTAATGACGTCTTGGTAAGCATTGAGAGGGTTGAAGAATGAAAAAGAAATGTATGGATAAAGGGTGAAAACAAAGCAGCCCTCCAAACAACTTAGGCAAAAACCGGGTCAATACATAATCTATCAAAATCATAAAGATGATTGTTGATATTGAAGACGACATCATGGACCCAGTGATGTAATGCACAACCCTTCCCAGCCATTCGGGTTTCTCTCAAAAGAAACTTGTCTCCGAGATTGTTGATATTGAATAGGTGGCAGTCTGCTCCAGCCTCCGATTACTAAAAACCAAAAGTACACAAATCGAGTCTAGAGCCAAGAAAAGATCAAATTATAAATCTCGTTAGGACACAATGTCAAAATACACTTGTTGAACACCATAAAGTTCATAAGTTGTAACAAAGAGTCCTACGCATTATCCTTGAGATCTTGCCAGAACATCCCACTAACTTTTTTACATTATTTCACAAAAAACCTAAATTGTCGAACAAACAATCGACCATAACTCATTCATATGTTAACTACACATAAAACTGTTTTAAACAAGTCTTCTACACTCCAAAGCGATCATAACCCCTCAATCAATTTGAAAATTTATGAATTTTTAATTTTGAGAAACCCTAATTCAAGAATTAGGGTTTTCGAGTTCAAAATTGAATGAAATCCCAATTCCTTCGAGGTATGACATGTTTAGGAAGTGTAGAATAGGTTTTTAGTTTTACCTTAGGCTTGAAAAACACTTGAGAAGATGGATTGGAGATGATGATCATGCGGAAGTGATATTGAGAGGAAAGAGGACAATACTTAAGTGTATTGTGTGTGGAAAAACAGTCGAAGGGTGGGTGATGTTATATTTCAATAAGGTTTTGACTCCACATTACCCCTAACAGTTCTCTTCTTTTCCCTTTTAATTTCAAAATAAAGTATTTCTTAGGCAATTAAAGTTTAACAATTGGCATAAATAGTTCCTAATGTTTTTAACTAATCATACCTAAAAACTTATATTTACACACATACTCCCTAAAGGCATAAATACAAAACATGTAAGGCACACATAAGCTAAACTTAATTAACTTTCTTTAAAGAATGATATTCTGTTATTGTTTAAAAAACCTTTTTCCTTTTAAGCACATTATTATTATGAAGAAGATATTTGACATTTTCTCCCCCTCAAACAATGACCCGTTTTCTATTTAAAGAGTTGTAGTCGTTGTTTGAGTGGTCAAATGTCCTTTGAAAAGCATTTTTTGATGAACTAATGTTTTATTTTGGAAAAACAAACACCATAAAATAAGATTTCTCTTATTCTAACACATAATGTAACACCCCCAAAATGGGTCGCAGCGGAATAAGGATCCGGAGCGTGTCACTTCAAGATCAAATAATTGCATAAGATACTATATACAGAAAGACACAAAAGTCATGTTATTGATTAATGTGGATTTAATTATAAGACTAATACAAAAAGCATAGCATACTTGTTCCCCATTGTTTAATTTACAAAGACTACTATCATTTCCCAAAATTAATGATGCACATAAATCTTTAAGTGTGCTATCCAAATGTAAATCCAATGCATCCTCTTGAGCACCTCGTGCCTATTGATTCCTGAAAAAATTGCATAAAAAGTCACAAAAATGTAGGTGAATTCATAGGTTCTATGTATTAAATTATGCTAGGTCCGCAAGACTTTCCCGTTGATGTTACAACCTATGCCAACAATCACAAACCTAGTTTACTGTTGCACTAAGCTCATGACACATGAAGCTCAACATATATTTGTATTTTAGCAGTTATTTTGCCCGTACAGATTTTCGATCGTGGATAAACCCGCACATCCATAGTCTGAATCGGTCTAACATTCATTACAGTGATAAAACTAATCACCCAAACGGGGAGGTTAATCCCAATAGATCTATTTATAACATTCGCGCTCACATAATGCAATTAACAACTACATCTATGCAATTGTCAGTTCATGATAATGGGGCTAGGAGGGTTATCGCTACTTAGGCAAAAACACATAATCAATATACTTAAACCACTTGGTCCAATTTTATAAAACAAAGCATGTTTCACCCCCAGTAATAGTAAAATCAGTAAAACTGTAAAATAAAAAGTGGGGCTATGAACCTCACCTTGAGTACTGGAAAGTCCAATTAATCACAGATAATCGTTCATGAAATCGTTAGAGGCAAACCTTTTTTAAATATGGTCGCTTATAAGTTAACGAGTACTTTAATTAATAACACATTGAATATAATTTTATAGTTATTTACATCGTACTATCATTCGGGCTATCATAATTAAAGAGGTCATGACATGACGTACGAGGAGTTAGGACACTTTAAATCGTAAATCCAACAACTCGTCGATACGCCATCCGAAGAGGCCTCATTATGAAACTCCCTAGTATTATAGCACTTTGATAACCATGTAATATTCTATATAGCATAATCACCGACTAATCATTTTAGTAAAAACATATTTATAATTGTAAAACATTTATAAATATCTAAATAATGTAATTATAGTTATTCCTGGTAGGGTATTAGTTACTCCTGGTAGTGTTGTAGTTCCTACTGGTAGTTATAGTTATTACTTACATGGTAGTATATTAGTTACTCCTGGAGTAGCTGTATGGTTACTCATGGTAGTGTTTGTAGTTACTCCCTTGGTAGTTATAGTTGATTACTACTGGTTAGTTATGAGTTACTCCTGGTAGTGTATTAGTTACTCATGGTAGTGTTGTAGTTACTCCTGGTAGTTATAGTTATTACTACTGGTAGTATATTAGTTACTCCTGGTAGTGTATTAGTTACTCCTGGTGTTATAGTTATTACTTTCTAAGTCTGACCCGGCTATAATGACCCACTAAACTCATTTTCATGTTCGGGGTGCTGAAGAGAATTTTTGCGAATACGATTTTTGAACATCTTTCCAGTTCTGTCCTGAGACCCGAAACTCGACCGGAAATGGAGTGAAAAAGCAATCGGATCAGATCTGATGCAATGTATTAATTACCACAAAAAGCCAGATTTTTGCCCCCGCCTACGACCCGATCATCAAATGCTGTGTAGACTTTAAAGAACCTCCTAGGGAAGTAAACGTCCTTCCGAACGGACTTTCATGTTTCTGCCGAAGCCGAAAAACGGTACTCGAAAGTGCCGAAAATACAGCTTAAATTCCGGACAGAAAACACAAACTAACAAATGCTGGGATTTTTATACTTCGAATATATACCTCGTTTTCGCTCTAACTTTTTCGTTATAAATCCGTTTGACAAGTTTCTTACCTTTTCGGAATCGTCATGAGGCGTATTATCTTTATATGAGGTCAAACCTACTGTATGAAATTCGAATTAAAACAGCCCTTTAATTATCCAAATGTATTCATTTATAAAAAGCTTGTTTTATTAACTTTATAAACCCTAATTTAAACATGTTTATACTTAAACCATATGTTAACATACTTTTACATTCATTTTTACATGATATATATGACCATATGACATAAGAAAAAGTGCATAAATTCATTAAACATAAGTTGAAAATCAATTTACATATTAAAAGTCCTTAGTTGGTGATTTAGCCCTAAATTTACATATAACACATAACTTTCATGATAAGAAATAAAAGTATGAAGGATGTAGGAAGACCTTTTAGGGACGATGTATGAGATGTGAAATGAATGACTAAACACGTGTTTAGACTCAAAACCAAAGCTTACAAGCTTATAAACCCTAGATTAGGTTTTGAAAACTTCTATCTTCCCTTTTCTTCCTTAATCCTTGCAAATGATGATCCAAGGCTTGTAAATGATTTAGTGTGCCTTAGGATTGATGTGTAAAGGGTTGTATGGATTGTATAAAAGTTTGTATGGATTGCTTAGGATGGCTTATTTAGCCGTGGCCTATAGAGAGAAAGGGAGGAAAGAAATGAATTTTTCTAAGTTATAAAGGTATGTAACTTTCTTTGATGCATGATATATATAGGAAGAGAAAAAGAGAATATTTGTAGTTGCATGTTTGGACTAGAAGTCTAAAGAGAGGGGGGGATTGTGCCGTGGGTTCAATGGACTACGGAGGGTAAACAAGGGCTTCAAATGCCTTGGTCCCTTGGTTCCTCCTAATGAGAATCATCCCATGAAGTTTAGGGATGATGTTCCTAGCTTATTTTCTTTTATTTGTTTTTAGTTTACTTGCATTTTATAAAAAGAAAGTATAAGTAAAACTTTTAATTACAAGTAAAGTGTAGTTTTTGTATAAAAGTTTACTTTGTAAAGTCTTGTATTTTGTAAGTTTTTGTTATTCTTCGTATAATCATCTGAGTTGTGTATATAACTTTATAATATGCATAAGTTTACAACTTTGATTCATTGTATATAAACGTAGTTATTTGTTGAAGCGTACGTTGTTTTATAGGGTTTATGGAAAGATAACCTTAATTGTCATTTATCGTGAAATGTAAATCTTTCTCGTATCCGATAAATAATGTGAAACATTAATAATTATCCTCAAAATAATTACTTAACACTTATTTGACGTAAACAATAATTTGCTTAATGCCCGTTTACGTTAACTGATCATTTTTAGCTTATGCGATTTAACTTAACGATTTTGATTAAAAACAAACGCGTCCAATACTAAAAATAAAGGTGACTTATACGTCGTACATTGTTCTAAAACCTCGGGGTGTTGGGGTCGAACATATTTGTTATCTGTTTATGTTTTGTTGTATTATGGGTCTCCCACCCCCCCCCCATCGGTTAGTTGAGCTTGACCATAACTTACCTCCCAACCAAGCTCCCCCACTACCCTATCCTCAGGCTTTAAGACGCATGTAACACTTGACGACGACCCGGTCTTTGAGAATAGATGTGGGTATTTCTTCCGGAATTGATCTTCGCGTTCCCATGTAAACTCTGGACCTTTCTTGGAGTTCCATCGAACCTTGACTAATGGGATATGGCTTTGCTTCAATCGATTAACTTCACGATCTATGATCTCTATAGGTTCCTCGACAAACTGAAGCTTGTCATCAAAATGAAGTCCGTCCAACAGAATGGCTAAGGGTTCGTCGGCATGACACTTCTTTAAGTTGGGCCACCGTGAAATGTATTATGAACTATGCTCAGCCTCTCATGAAGCTTGATCTTGTAAGCAACGTCGCAAACCTTTTTATTACCTGTAAGGTCCAACAATACCTGGGATAATTTAATTACCTCGTTTGCCGGAAACGTTACAACCCCTTTCCAAGCGCGAAAACCTTGGCATCACTTTAATTCCAACCTCAAACTCCATCGGCTTACGCTTTTAAATCAGCGTAGCTCTTTTCCTATCATGAGTGGCTTGCATCCTTTGCTAACTTGAATGATTCTTCTCTGGTCGTCTCTCTGTATCTATCTCTGGGTCCGGAGTGGTTAAACTTCTCAACCTTAGCCCAACAAACAGTCGGACCACATTTATACCGTAAAGTGCCTCAAAGGCGTGCAGCCTTAAAGCTCCTTAATGCTAGCATGATAAACTGTTAATTATGAAAACTCGAATAATGGCATATGTTTAACCCAACCATTTCCAATTAGTATCGATCACACAAGCTCGAGCATTCTTTGAGAGTTTGTTTATGGTTCTCTCGCTTTTTGTCCGTTCAGTTTTGCGAATGATATGTTCGTACTCATATTAAACTTGATACCCAAAGCTTTCTGAGATGGACCTCCAGAAATTTGATGCGAACCTTAGGGTCACGATCACAAAATAATCGAGACCGGTATTCCATGCCTCGTTACTACTTCTTTTAGGTACATTCTCGCTTGTTTTCCAAGAGGGTCAGTTTCTTTCATGGTGTTATAAGATTGCGGCACTTTGTATGACGGCAACGATTACCCAAATGGTGTCTTACTTGTGATCGACTTAGGTAGCTTTTTGACAAATACATCGTTTTATTGTCTCAACTTCAATTGAGTGTATATCGGGTTGTACCACAAACCGGATTGTTTCTCTATAATGTTCGGCCTTGACATTAGCACAGTGTCAAGCACTTGCTAACTTAGGTGGTCGGATATCAATTTCGTATTAGGTCCACCAATATAGCTTCTTTACGTCTTGTTACATTTTCTCAGAACCTGGATGGATAGAATACTTCGATTGTGGGACTCGTGAATGAGCAACAGTCCGCAAAATCGCCATACAAGGGTAAACCAAGTACTTGCTGGTCCTCGAAGTGTGGCATAGGGTTCCATACGTACGTTGAAGTTCCAACTTTTCTATCCTATTGCCTCTGGAAACTTTGCTTTTTCAATCAGCATACTCCAACATCTCATTTGATGTTCTCTGGTTTCCGTGCTTCAGTTGAGCATTTCATGTTTTCGCTTAGGAAGATACAAGATAATAGTCATTTCTTAAGCTGATACTCTTACACGGTGGTTCCCGTTCTTTCCGGCGCAAAGCTCAGCAAACCGACAATTTTCTTCCCTGGGTTGATAACGAATTTTCGCAATTACATTATCACTATGCAACTTATCCATCGGGCGTTGTCTCTTGTTCATATTCCGTCTGATGGAAAGTATTTTGCTTTTAATACTATTATGATCAGGGGATCTCGTTTACAATTGGTACATCTGATAGTACTCTAAATCTTTAGAGCGAAATACATACTGCTCCATAGTTCCAGATTGAGTAGTATAGTTCTTATTATGGATCTTTAACTGGCGTAATGCATAAGAAATACCTTTCCCTTTGCATAACACGTGCCCAAACCTGATGAAGCATGCAGTATACGATAAAATCTTACTTCTTTCAGGTAAAGCCAGAATTGTGTGCACTACACAAACTTCTGCTTCAATAACTGGAACGCTACTTCTTTGTTTGTCACCCCAATCAAACGTGACCTTCTTTTAAGTGACGCTGTGGTCATTGGTTTGGCGATCTTTGAAAAACTCCTTTAATGAATGTTGATAATACCTAGCGAGACCTATAAAATGACGAATCTGGTTGGTGTCTTAGGAGCAATGCCAATC
The DNA here is from genome assembly GCA_026074375.1 of Tanacetum coccineum. Lineage (NCBI taxonomy): Eukaryota > Viridiplantae > Streptophyta > Magnoliopsida > Asterales > Asteraceae > Tanacetum > Tanacetum coccineum. The sequence goes on along the minus strand of BQNB010004628.1, from coordinate 68,683 downwards.
TTTAACTGGATTTCGATCTTGGCTGGATCTCATGAATGCCTTTATTATCAATCACGTAAGAGGAATGTACCTTGGGTATCTAAAATTCACCCTTGAAAATTTTGAATACAAATCCTCTTCTTCACAACTTCAAATATTTTTTTAAGATTTCTCTGTGCTCTTGCTTGTTTCTTGGAATCAGATCAAAATAATCTCATAAAGACACTTACAAATTTTTCCAGATAAGGTTTGCAACATCGGTTCATAAGTCTATAAAACAGCAGGTGCGTTTGGTCAAAACCAAACGGCAATACTTGGAATTCATAATGTCTATATCGAAGTTCTGAGGGTATATAGTCTTTGAGAGTCTTTTTCTCGAACCCTCAATTGGTGATAACCTGACTTAGAGTTGATCTTCGAGAGACACTCGACCTTGAAGTGAGCGATAAGTTATCAATTCTTTGGTAGCGGATAGGTTCTTTCATTAGTTTGTCTAGTTCCCGGACTAATCTATAAAATCCGCAATGATCCCATCTTTCTTTCTTGACGATAGAACTAGAGACATCACCATGGTGACACGAAACTGGTCTTATAACGCCTTTGTCGGAAAGCTTTTAGATGATCCGCTTAATTCTTTCATTTCTGATGGGGCCCAATCGATAAGGTGCCCGTTGCTACTAGGGTTGCAGCACCAGGTACTAGATCGATGTGAAATTAAACTTGGTTCTGGTATGTGATTAGGAAGACCTGGAAACAAGTCCTTGGAAATACTTTGGGAAATTTTGACGATCGGTACATCTTGCAGTTGGTCTTCTTTGACTTGTCTCCGTCTTCTTATGGTAATAGTTGCCAAAAAGACGTGACATCCTTTTTCAGATACTTCTGGGTCTTGGTGCACGAGATGATGTTTTTAATCGGAGTCTTCGCGTTTATTTCTACTTTCGTCTCCATGAAAAATTAAGATTTCGCTCCCAAAGGGGATACGAACGATTTTCTTAGCACAGTCAATAATGGCTTGGTATTTCGTCAACCAGTCATATCCCAATTATGAGTCATAAGTACCATTTTACAGCATTAGGTCAGCGTGAAATGGCATGGTTCAGAAAATTTAACGTGCAACCCCAGTAGTAGTAATACCGTATTTACCCAAATTATTCTACCATCAGCTAATTCAACGTTATAACCATGATCTAATGTAGTGGGGGCTATATTAATCAAAGTACTAAATTGAGTAGACACGAAACTTCTATCTGCACTCGTATCTACATAAATGGTTAGTACAATGGTTGTTTAGGAGAAACGTACCCGTCACAACGTTGTTGTCTGGGTTTTGCCCTGCAACTCCCACTGCATAAGCCTTGGCTACAGCGTTGCTATTTCTCTGGTTCTTGTTCTTCCACTAGGGGCAGTCCTTCCTTGAAAGTGGGCTGGAGCCCACACTCAAAGCAAATGATGGCATGGTGTTTGCCCTTGGCTCTCGGGTTGTTGGTGTTGCGGTTGTTGTTGTTGATGTTGTTGCGGTTGTTGTTTGTTATTGTTTTGCGGTTGTTGTCTGTTATTGTTATTGCAGGTTGTTGTTGTTGTTATTGGTAGTTGCAGGCCGGCTCCTATCAGTCTTGGCCATGGTGGCCAAGCTTTCTTGCAGTTTATTGCATTTTGGTATACAAGGACGTAATTGGTTGAAGTACACTTGGGACATAGTGGTTTTAGTCCTTTCATACGGTTTTTGTCAATCGTTCCCTGCAGCATAAGCTCCTGCCTTGTGTTCTTGCTTTTGTTTGTTGTTGGTTTTGGTTATTTTAGGGAAGTGTCTTCACTTCCTCTGTTTTCTACCTGTCTTCAGTACAAGTTGTTATTTCTCTATCCATTAATTCAGTCGCATTCAATAGCCTCATGCATGGTTTTCGGCTTCGATGCCACAACACTTGAGTAAATCAGGTCGGGCATCCCACCGACATACCTTTCAATTTTGTCAGTCTCTTCAGGAAACATCCTGTCACACAGCAATGCTAGTTCCTGGAAACGTTGGTTGTAAGCTACCACATCGGTGCCTTTTACTTTTAGGTTCCACAATTCTGCCTCAATCTTCTTGATTTCATTCCTCGGATAATATTTAGTTGTCATCTTCTTTTTCAAGTCAGTCCACGTCATCGCATATGCAACATCATTAGTCACTGTCCTAACATGTGAGTTCCACCATGTTAGAGCAATTCCTATAAGAGTACAAGTGGCAAACTTCACTTGTTCTTACGGTTGCCGTTACTTGTTTCGAAACACGGTTTTCCATCTTTATTACTCTCAAACATTGGGTCAAGTCGAACCACTCCTTCTGTGCCCCTGACTCGTCGCGCGTCTCCGTGGGTTGACATTTCATGAAGTCTTGATATGTGCACTCCCGAACAGCGCATTCATTCCTTCTCATACCTGTTCCTGAGGTATGGCTATCATCGCCATTTCGGGTCGTATCACGTGTGCCATAACAGCAGTGACACCCTGGATCGATATGGCCTCGGAGTAGGGACTGGTGACCGATTTGTCCAGTCCACGCGCGCCGCGTCTCGCTAGCGGCTCTCCGCAGCTCTCGCGTGCGCGGCGTGCTCGGCGCGCGCTCGCGAGAGAGATATTGACCCTCAGTGACTCGCGCGCACGTCTTATTGGTGCCTTGCCTTTTCTAATCCACAAGGGAACATAATACCCCGTCTTGACTCTACCCTCTATCATCTACTCAACCACCCTAACCTGCTGCGCTCCGCGCTCGCTCACATCGCTCTCTTACGCTTTCACGTCGCTCGTCACACACAGACATAGTGAAATACACAACATATGAAATTACAAATCGACGTTCATTCACAATTAATTCGATTTCATTAAAACATAATCCATCCTTTCCATATATAACTTGGAAAATAATACATGATTGGTTTAATTACAAACGATCACAAAACTTAGGTTACAAGACAAAATAAATCTAAAGCCATACTAGCCGAGTTATATGTAATACTTAGTAGGCTGTACAAAGTAGCCGATTATGTACAAAAGACTAATCAGATAGCTAGACAAAACCAAGATTATACAGTATGTTAGCTGGGGAATACCATATACTTAACAGATGTCAGTAGTACAGTATAACCCAATCTAAGAACTGCTTCTGGCTCCTTGGTAGTCAGGCTTGCAGGATCCTTAGAGGTCTGTGTTTTGACGCTCGATCATCTGAGTTCTAGAGCTCTTCACTTTCTTTATTTGCCTTCATACTGTTCTTGTTCTACGATGGTTCTGCTTTCATCATATATAAAATCAGTCTGTCTTACGGGTTGTGCCTGCAATCAGAATTCTGGACTTGCCCGACCTGAGCAACCCATGATGTAGTCGAAGTGTATACCTTCAGACTGTACCTGATCGCTAGCATCATCGACTGTGCCCAAGCGGCGAGATACTTTGGCTCCTCCTCCATCGAAGGGAGTGCGTCTACTGGAATCTTGGCCTCTTACGCGCGCTATATCACTCTCAATGTGTGTGCGCGCTCTCTCCGCCGCCGACTCCCCAACGCTCAGTGCTCTCGCGTCCCATTCTCGTGCATTGTGTCACTCGCTGAGAATCTATATGATATCATCCTCTGGTTCAACAGTGTAGAATCAGTAACTTCTGATTGACCCCTCTAGGGGTGGTCGGTGCAATCTCTGGGATGGTCCTACCAGGTCATCTGTTTATCGTATACATAGCTAACTCTAAGATGTCTAGGTCCTGGAGATGCATCTAACATTCAGCCACTCCACATAAAGGTTGCCTAGCTTATGGTAGGTCCAATTCCTGACGCTAGCACCCCAGCACCAGCTGTCGAACTTCTGCCTCGTATCCAGACAGGAGTAGTAACGACACGCTCTTACGAGCGGTAAACAAATCTTTAGGCATCTTCAGTTTCATGAACAGGAGATTGGTAGTGCATCTCATTGTCTAATCCTAGCAGGCTAGGATCCAGAGATCCTAACATATGTAGGGCTTATAGGGGTGGTTGTGATTTGGTATAGGCACGCACCCCCCCCCCCCCCCCCCCCCCCCCCCCCCCACCCCCCCTCCAAAATAACACAAGCTACAATCCCCTCACCCCCCCCCACCACCCCCCCCCCCCCCCCCCCCCCTAACATTTTATATAATAGCGGAGAGGGTATTTGAGGAAGTGGTGATGAGATATGGAAGAGAGAGGTGGAGGGGGGGGTTGGTGGTGGAGTAGGTAGGCTAACAATCTCTCAGCATCTTCTCGGAGGGGAACGGTGCCGGCGCCTGGGGTCGGATGGACATCCTCGTCCGTTGAGTGATAAGCAAAGTATGGGTCTCTTGTCAGCTGAATATAGCTCGCTGTGTGCAATAAGGTCTTGTAGAAAGGCTTATTGGGTTTCTAGAAAAGCCAATAAAAACTATGGTTTAATGACAAATAAGCTAAATAAAAGGAGCCGAAAATAGGGTTTTGCACTAGGGGAGTTTTACAAAGAAAAAAGGGCTAAAGGCCAGCTTATTAATAAGCTGGCAAATGAGCTTAAAATTTTAAAGGAAGTTAAAACAGATGGACACAAGCTCCTAATGAGCTTATATTCAAAATTTTAAGGTCTAAAAAGAAGTTTAACAATCTGATAACTGAAAATGAAAATTGGCAGTTTTAACTATGAAAAATACTTACAAAAGTTGACAGGTTTTTAAAAGACACAAGAGAAAACTTAAGACACTTAACCTATTATGTTTTGACACTAAAAAGGACTCAGAAACTTGACTCAAAAAGCAGGTTCAACAACTTAATCAAATAAGCATGTGCCAACTGATTTTGTCACACAGTTTTCAAAGACCATTTATAAAAACTTAAAAACAGACTTTTAGGCACTTGAGACTTGAAAATCAGTTTAAAATCTACTCAAAAAGGGTGGTTAAAACTCACACCATAACCCAAAAGGATTTTGACCCAGAATGACCCATTTTGGCCCTTGTGCCAAACACCCCTTAGGATTTTTAAAAACACTTTTTTAAAACAATTATCAAAGATTTAAGCCTATGTTTTCAAAAATAGTTAGCAAACAAACAAAGATAAGCAAACATGAGTAATGTAACACCCCCAAAATGGGTCGCAGCGGAATAAGGATCCGGGGTGTGTTACTTCAAGATCAACAGCACAAGATATATATAAGAACGACACAAAAGTCATTTAAATTGATACATTGGATTTAATTACAAAAGACGACAATACATTTCCCAAAATATGATGCACATAAGTCTTTAAGTGTGCAATCCAAAATGTAATCCAATGCATCCTTGGCACCTCGTGCCTATTGACCTCCTGAAAACATTGCTTAAAACGTCAACAAAAATGTTGGTGAATTCATAGGTTTATGTATTTAAATTATGCAGGACCGCAAGACTTTCCCGTGATGTTACAACATATGCCAACAATCACAAAACCAGATTACTGTTGCACTAAGCTCATGACACTGAAGCTCAACCTATATTTGCTATTTTAGCAGTTATTTTGCCCGTACAGATGTTGTAACCCGCAACATC